>SNQJ01S0195581.1:1061-17503 GCA_010110895.2 Picea sitchensis | reverse complement strand
GTACTGCAACCTGCCAATAGTGATGGTTAGTTAGATGCATCTTGTTGGTCTTTGTCAGAAAACCTTGCCATGAGTTAATAATTTCTTCAAATATCTTAAGCCCTAGAAACAATCCAAAAGGAAAATAAGCTTTGCCATCTGACTTGCCTCCAACAAAAACTATCCCATCCAGTTTCAGCGTTATACAAGAGCTTCTAGCCTCTTCCATGTGCTGGAAATCATGTATTTTCTTTGATGACTGCTCCAGAAGATCACTTCCTCCTATCAACATCGAATTCATCAGTGAAAAGGCTTCATAACATTGCAATCAAGAAAACCGGAAGTATGAAAAAGCCTATATAAGAAGAATAAAAAATGTCAATATTTTTTTCACATACAAAACCCAATATTTGACCACAGCAGGATCCCAACTCCTAGGATATGTCACTCTAGGGATTCCCAGGTAGACGAGAGAATTGAATCTGGGCTAGTGGAGGTAAACTCCCATCAGTTTACCACTGAACTAGAGCCCAACCAATGAAAATGCCAATATTATGCTCTTTTTTTGGCCAAAAACATTTTTAAAATTTAGTTCATTACTACTAAGGGGTTTTTTCTAGAATAAAATATTAATTTCAAGGAACCTAAAATGTTATTAAATGAAGTGAGGAAAGGAAGTTTCATCTCAAAAACTACAAGTGATAAATGATAGACACTAATAGTTGAGGATCATATCCCATTAATCTATTTGATTTCAGATACTTCATCTATTCAATCATCATAAGCAGCTCAAACAGAACACAGGGATCTGATCTCAACTCCTTTATGTTTTTTTTAGTGCAGACATGTACCTTGATTGTGGTAGCTTTTCAACGTGTCATGTGTCACTACCAAAGCTTTATGTGAACATAGACCACCAGTCCCACCTGTTTCACAACTTTCTAGTGTTCAAACCAAATTCAAAAGAAGGAATTGTGCCAGTATTTGCAAAAGTCACTCAAGCTTCAATTTACTAAACAGTAAAATCTGAAGGCTTTTGTGCTTACCCACAATTCCAAAGAGGATACTCTTGTTGTTGTGTTCTTTCAAAGCATCGAAAATCCCTACTATCACATTGTGGGCACCTGGTGATTCATCTTCCATGCCAGAAACCACTCCAACCCTGCCACCATATATTCCAAATACTAACAATTCCAATTCATGTTTTGCCACCTTTGGAGGTCTACTATCCTAGAGCATTAAAAAGAACTAGTCCGTGTTCAAAGAATCACAAGGTCATTTTTGCATGCTATGTTCCATAGAGGAAAATGCAAATCTTTCCCCGCTATTTTTCTATAGAAGTTATTATTTCAGTATGCTATGGGAATAAGCCCTTGGTACATGCTTTTGATGACATATAATATTTGCATATCTATAGGGAGAATAATATGGAAGAAAATGCCTTGTCTAAACAAGTTCTAACCGTGGAAGAAGGACATGGGAGATACTAGAAGAAGCGGCTGGTATTCTTCAGCCAATCACAAGAAAACCCCTTCATGTTATTTCGTTCTGTTTCTTATTTCTGTTTTTTACATAACTTATTTAGGAATGATGCGGCCAAGATGTAACTAGTCTAAAACCACATGCTATCAACCGCATGCCATCAAAGTGCATAAAAAAATCCTCATAACTAGCAAAACCCCTTCCCACAACTGCTTTACCGGCTCGCATTAAACCTTACCCACTTCAGCTTTACCGGTCCGCAGATAAGATCTAGGAAGGCAGGCCAATGAACGCTATTGCTCCTGAATTCCACTTGATTGCCAACACAGATAATCCAGGACCATAAAACTATGGGAAAATACCTCTGAATTGTTTTCATTACCAGAAAATGGGGGCGAAAAACCTCTGAACCGTTTCCATTACCAGAAAATGGGGGCGAAAAACCTCAGAATCATTGTCATTACCATAAAATTGAGGCGAATGAGAGGATCTGGTTCGAATTTTAAGGGGCGAAAATGGATTTCCATGCTCTTCCCTCACTAATATATGTGGGCTAAGGGTTATATATATATATATTTTTGAAAATAAATTTGGGGCTATATATATTTAAACCCAAAAAACCTCTTTATGTAAACAATTCGCCCATCCAAAATTCCAAACCTCTTAATTTCGCTCATCGACGAAATTTCGCCCCTAAAATCACCTATGCCTTCATGCCCATAATATCATCATAAAGACTACAAAAAAAATCACAGAAGACCTTAATCATCATCATGTATCACGTTGTGCTCTGCATAGCACACTACTTCTCATGTCAATCGATGAAGCAAATGGTTGAGGATCTCAGAAACCCCCACTGTATGTTGCTACAAATATAGAGGAACGTCTTGCCTCCTGAGGGGTGGGACACCCATCGTCAAACCCCAGAGGTTCCTATATACCTCTCAGAGACCTTCTGCTGCAATGTCATGCTTAGGTGCTACCTGTGCATCTCCACAACACCCCAACACCGACATCTCCGCCGGGCATGAAGCACCTCTGTTTGAGTGATGAAAAGAAAGTATTTTAGGTTCCTTGTTGTACAACCCAAAAACATATAAAATAAAATAAAACAAAAATTATGTTACAAGGTTATGTTTTGTACCTGATGCATCCCATTGGATGCCCTTGAGAAGTACCAGGGATGCACTACCTCTGAAATCTACCCCAGCATAGGGGAAGTCCTCAATAACCACTAATTGCCTTCTCCACCATGCGAAGAAGTCAGTTGTGAATTTGAATGTTGAGGGCTCATTCCCCAACCTAGCGGAAGGTTGGTCCACCTCTCCATATGAGGCTCGGTCGGAGGATGTGCTATCAGTGAAACCCGTGGTTGCATCTCAGGGACCCACTCTAAGAAAAACAAAACTACAAAGGAACTGTATCCAAACTGTTTTTGTCTTCCGAGCCTGCATTTGGATTTTTGTTCTTTGACATTTCCGAGGAACCCTGCACTCCAATTGAACAATATGGGTTCTAAACAAATCATAAGAGATCTATGATTTCGAAGCCAAGTGAGAACTAGTACTCCTTGCCAACTTGGTGATGGCAAATAAGATGGATCAAAGTGCTAAATCTCTCACATCCTTTATCATAATCCATCCACCTACCAACTGTGACCCTCGTATGCAATGCTCGACAACGTATGCCTCGATTGGTTGAGGAGTTTCTCGGTGTCTAGAAAAGAGGATGGGTGCCCCTCTCCTCGAGAGCCCTATCAGAAAATATACATCATCTAGTTTGATTTCAAGCATGTGCGACCCAATGCAGAACGCTTGCTCAGTGTCGGCCCATAGATCAATCAAATACTCAAGCAGTAGTACTTATTTTCTCATGTTTTGAATCTTAAAGTATTTGAGAAAACCATAGTTTCACAAAGCCGCCCTCACTTGAGGGTCCTGGAGAGTGACAATATCATTGAACTCATGCTCACGCTCCTTCCACTCTATCATGGCTAGTTATAGATGAAATTTGCAAATACAACATTTAAACATCATTAATCAAACTCTTATGGATAAAACTGCCTCAATTTAGCCCTAAAGTCAAAATAATTTTGAGTTTTGCGCCTAGCGCTCCCTCAAAAAATCCTACATAGCACTAGCACGCCCTAGACATATGCACCAGCACGCTGAAATATCGATCGATGCTCCCATTAGTGCCTTGAGGGAGTGTTGATTTGGTTCAACACTCTAGGGATTCCTAAGGAGCCTAGAACACTCAAAACAAAGGCTAAAATGCAATAAAAAACCTTGAAAAAAGATGACGAGGAAGAGATGACTAACTTGGTCTGAACGAATCTGGAAATGATCACTCACAGCTCCCACAGTCGCCTCTTAAAAAAACGCTTGAAAGAGGTGGAAAATCCAAAATCTAGAGGAGAGTAAAAAACAAATGGTAAAATGAAATTTTGACCTATTTCAATATTTGATAGGTTCATTTTGATATTTTCTCCTTATTATAAAGTCATGTTTTGGGTTTTTAATCATTTTTTCGAAGAGTTGCTAATGCCTTATGCCTAGAACAATGTGTTTTTACAGGATTTCAAGCAACGTCTTTAAGTAACCTTGTGACACTAATGAGCATAATCTTTGCTCTTTCTCATGCTCACAAAAACATGAGAATTCAACCGAGTATACTTTTATGACTTTTTCGGACTCATAAAAGATATACGAAAAAGGAAAACCCTGGAGTCATCTTTAAGCTCTTTTCAGACTCTCTAAATATGAAAAGATTGTCGAGTGATCTTGCTTTCTTTCATGCTCATTAAAAGGTTTCGAAAGGGCGTCTTTCGAGTAACAATTTATCTCTTTTTCGGACCTTGGGGAATAAAAATTACGAAAAAGGACAACCCTGGAGTTTCCTTAAGTTCTTTTCAGACTCTCTAAACATGAAAAACCACCGAGTTTTCCTTCTCTGGACATGCTAAACTACGCATTAAAGGGCCCATTTTGGAATGAACTATTACTTCTTCCAGTTCATTAAAAAATGAAAGGGGAGCTTATTGAAGGTGAGTTATATCGAGCATGTGTTATCCTCCTCGAGCTCATTAAATTAAAAAAAGGTACTCATCTATCTGGATGTGGGAAAAATTGAAGGAAGTTGGTCAAGTTTCTTGAGAAATTTTGTAAACAACTCTTGTAGTCGCCCTTGAACACGAAATTTGTTTTTAACCTTCGCCCTGAACACTTGGAAAATCCGCTAAACTTCTGCATTGAAGCAGTCCAATGAGTTTTTCCACTTCTTTGAGTCATCTGAAGAATGTCACAACACCCACTGCATTATGTTTTTGTCCATTCTATGTTTATACTTCCAAGTCTCATGTCATGCCTCAGTGCTCAAGGGAGTATCCACCTCAAGAGTCAACCATCTGTAAAATTACCAGTTTCCATACCCATGTCAGTCCATAATTAATTCACTATATCTCATCAATTTTTGTGTCAGTTTCATGTCGATGATGGGGGATACATCAATGCCCTCCTTTGATGAGTGTTTTCCTGCCGACTTCAACACATCATTTGAGAATCAGACTTAGAAACCAGTTAGTACCTTGAGACTTGCATGCCTCAATTGCAAGCCTCCTCACTTCCAACAGTGGGCTTACATCACTAACCTCTGATTGGATGAATCCACAAATGTTCGGCCTCAGCTCACTGATGCATACCCCCTACCTCTGCCTTGGCAGGGTCCGCTGACCTCCTGGTCAAGGATCGTTCTTCTCTCTATCGAGCTGAAGCAACTCTTCGATTCCCTGCTAGAATCCCATGAAAAAATCCATACGTCCTTTATGAAACTCTACTTGCGTGACTAAGAACCAAGCGTGAGCCTCACCTCCCCGTGACCACGGGCAATGACCGCATGTCTACACAAAAGGCGTGTCGTGATTTCACGTGTCGGGGCTTTACGAGTGAGCCAAACCTGACTCCCTGACTCCCGAAACCCTTAAAAAGAGCTTAACGGTCCCTAGCTCCTTCCTTGGCCTCTGTCCATGTGACCTTTCATCATGACCCAGAGCTAAACTCAAGTGCATCGGGATTTCACGTATCGGGAATTCGTAATGTGAATCACCTCTGTTCCCCCGACTCCTGAAATGCCAATATTTCGGAGCTCTCAATCCGATGGTCCTGCTTTCCCCACGATTTGATGGCTCAGATTTCGTTGGGATTTCGTGTATCAGGACTTCTCGTATAGCGAAGTCGAAAGACTTTCCACCTCCTTTCTCCCGATCCCCGAAATGTCGAAATGTCGATATTTTCCCTGGACAATCAATGGTCCAGATCTCTCCTTGATCAATGACTTGGATATTTTTGCGAGTTTTCATTTCATGAGTTTTCACGAAATTTCCCTTTGACTTCTTCAAGTCATGAGTTAGCAAAATGTTGATTGCTTGCCATGTGTCCCTCCCAATGGACGGTTAGGATCATTGTGGCTCTTTCCCTTGCAAATATTTTGACGTACGTGGATTTCTTCCATGTGTCCTTTCCGATGGACGGTCCCGATGATGTTGGGACTTCGGGACTTCGCAAGTCGGCTCTCCTCCTGTGCACTCTAAAGGACTAAACCTTGTGCACTTCCTCCGGATCCAACGACTATTGGTCCACGCACTTCCAGATCCAATGTCTCAAACTTCTCTCTCTTGCATGCTTTCCTATGTGTCTAGACATGAGTTCAACGGTCCATGTGACCTCCTCTGCAGATGATCTAATGGTTGCCAATGCTCCTCCTCCCTAGATTTCAATTTCTTCCTTACTTGGAAGATTCCCAATCATTTAAAATGCTTTGAACTTTGATTCCTCTACGAGCCCTGTGACTTTGGGTCTCGCCTGTTTTCTGAAAACGCTACCCCTCCTGAGCTTTGGGACTTGGGATAAGTCCACTCCCACACACTCCTCATGTTGTCTATCCTGGGTTTTTCTTGCTCCGAAACCTCAAAGGGTTTCTAGATCTCTATAACTCTTTCTAGGATCCTTGCACACTGTTGTGCTATCCTCCCTGATCTTTTCTACGGCTTGGACATCGAAGTGTCTCAGCCTGTTGTTCCTTTTTGTTGAAACTTTGTGCGCAAAGGCACTATTCCTCTTGAGTTATGAACTTGAAACAAGTTCACTTTGCGCGTTCTCCTTACGCTCGACCGACCTTCAAGTGGATGTCTTCAACACTTCGTCTGAGTGTTGTCCTAGTCCACTCCTTGCACAGTTCTTATTCTAGAGTGTTCAACAACTCTGTCTTCCTCCTTGAGCTTCAACTGCTTAGACCTCAAAGGTCTCTGTCTCTTCTTTCCCTCGAAGAGATGAAAGTGCCCCCTTGGCAACTTATGCTCAAGCACTCCTTGCTGAGCCGACAAAGTATTCAGTAAATCTATAAGTGTCTTCTCCTTAACACTTCTCTTATCTCAGAACTCAAAATATAGTTCTTCTCGTGCACTCTTTGCACTCGCTCGATGCCCACCTGGCAGAGCTTTACAGAATCCTCAATGATTTTGTCCCTCTGTGCCTTCCTCTGCACAGTCTTCACCTCCAAGGTTCTTAGTAGCCTTGAGGCTTCTCCCTCGAGTGAATGATTCCTCTAGTGCACCCTCCTGGCACGTTCTTTCCTGAATTCCACAAAACTCAGACGTGCACACTTGCACTGGCTTACAGAGTCCTCGACACTCTGTTACGAAACCCCTTGCATGAAACCACAAAGAACCCAGACTGAAATCATAAAACTCACAGACAAAGAATTCTATATATCCCTGCAGATGGAACCTAACATATATCTACAACATACACACATAAAATCATAAAAAGACATTCGTTCAAATACACATAAAGACATAAAGAATCTCATGCAGGAAAAAACGCTCTTTGTATTAATCTCAGAATATCTGTACAAAGGTTACAAAAGCTCGGCCTGCAATAGAGTCTCGGCTCTCTCTCTTCTCCTCCTCAAAAAACTAATGAATCTAGATACAAAGATCTTTTTACAGAAGAGGGTCTCCTCAAGCTCTTCCCTCAAAGATACCTACTCTCATTAATATTACATTGAATTACATTCAATGGCTGTCTAGTCCGGATCGGATCTAGATCTCTAGCCTTACAAACATTTAATTGTAATTCAAATTTTGAATACGAGAGGGCTGTCGCCTCTCCCTTCATTGAATTTGCGTTGAATGTGTTGGCTGGCTAGCACATTGCTGACGTGAATCGATGCTCCTGCATCATACTCCACTGATGCAAAAAATTCATGAGCTCCTTCTCATGAGATTCCCAGCGCTACTGTTGAAATCCACTTGGATCCCAAACTATCTTTTGGAGCTGTCTATCTGCTCCACTGCCTATTTGATGCTGCTTCTTCCCTGCTACTATGGCAAGCTTCTTTATTCTTAGCTTCCTCCTACTGACCTCAACATCAGTATTCTTATCTTCTCAATCACCTCGTCCAGCTGCTCCAATGGATGGCTCTCTGGAGGTATTCTCTCTTGCACTTCCTTCTTTGTAATGGGTGGATCAACTCGATCTCCCTTGTTGTTTTCATCTCCCTTGTGGAAATAAGTCGCCACTCTACTGCAGACTCCAATCCTGTAGTCTCCTTTTGACTGATTTGTTGCTCAGTCACTTCCTATGACATACTAGCTTCTATAATTTATTCTATTGGTTCATCTCCAGCTTCCTCCAGCTACTCCCCAGACTGGAATTATGATTCATCTTCTGCTGTTGGCTTCAGTGCTGCAGTCATCATCTGTCCAGCTTCCTGGCTGAAATTTCTGAGCAATTCTACTGAATTCTCTTCTTCCAAAATTTGCATGATTTTCTACTCATGGCAGTCATCTACTGGCTCTGTACTGTTCAACCAATCCTCCAGCATCTACAATTCCTTCTCCCATGGAGTGAGAATCTTAACTGCATGCTCTTCTTCTGCCGGGGAAGATTCTGATGTCTGCTCCATTTCTTCTTTCTCTATGACAGTCACTGTTGGCTGTCCTTCTTCTGTTGTTGCATCTGTAACACATTCTCTGGCCTCAACTGGGCTTCTTAGTAGGAATATCCGAATTCCCCCAATGATCAAAACACTTCTCTAATCTTCCCTCTTTGTCAGCACTCCTTGCTGATCTGAACTCACCTCTAGGTTCATGAGACTATCAGACAGTCTCATCTCCTATCCCTTGCCCACCTGAAAATCTGAGATTTTTTCCCTGCCCTCCTGGCAGTCTATGAGATCCTTCTCTGATCTCTTCTCCTCATCATCATTGAGATGTCTTCCTATCTCTGGTTCACACATGTGAACTATCTCCTCTTCAGCTCTGAGGATTTCGACATACCTCAACCACATTCTCAACAGCTTTTGCTGTCCTCTGGCCAACAATTTCTGAATGGGCCACTTCACCTTCTTCTTCACAGGTCACTCATATACCTAATGCACTTTTGCATCCTGCTGCATTTTAAATGCAAGCTTATCCATTTGTGCCCTTATCTCGCTGAGCTCTCGGCCTATCTCAGCCTTACTTCTCTATTGCCAGTCTTCTCTTGGACCACGTTCATGGCCTTCAGTAGCCATCTTCTTCCTCTCAGGTTTCAACCCACTTGGCTGTCAAATTTCTACTGCTTTCTTGCAAACAGATCTCCATGCACAGAGCATCAACACCCTATCTTCATCTCCTGATACCACTTGATGGTATCAAACTGTCTCTTATTTACGCTGCCTCCCTCTACCTGAAATCTATAGATAAAGAGTGGATTTGATACCACATGATGGTATCAACTATCTCTTGTTTGGTGTCCTCCCTCTTCATCTTACATAAATCAATTATGTGTAGGCTTTGATACCACATGATTGCAGACCCCCTACCTCTGCCTCGACAGGGTCCATCGACCTCCCAGTCAAGGATCGTTCTTCTCTCTATCGAGCTAAAGTAGCTCTTTGATTCCTTGCTAGAATCCCACGAACAAATCCACAGGTCCTTTATGAAACACCGCATGTGTGACTAAGCACCAAGCACGAGCCTCACCTCCCTGCGACCATGGGTTGTGACCGCATGCCTACACAAAAGGCGCATCGCGATTTCATGTGTTGGGGATTTACGAGTGAGCCAAACCTGACTCCCCAACTCTCGAAACCTCAAAAATATCTTAACAATCCCTAGCTCCTCCCTTGGCCTCTGTCCATGTTACCTTTCATCATGACCTAGGGCTCAATGCTCTAGCGTGTCGAGATTTCACGTATCAAGAATTCCCGATGTGAATCACCTCTGTTCCCCCGACTCTAGAAATGTTGATATTTCAGAGCTCTCAATCCAATGGTCCTTCTTTCCCCATGACCCGACGACTCAGATCACATCGTGATTTCGCATATCGGGACTTCACGTATCGTGAAGTCGAAAGACTTTCCACCTCCATTCTCCCGATCCCTGAAATGCTGAAATGTCGATATTTTCCCTAGACAATCAATGATCTAGATCTCTCCTTGATCAACGGCTTGGATCTTTTTGTGAGTTCTTGTTTCACCAGTTTTCATGAAATTTCCCTTTGACTTATTCAAGTCACGAGTCAGTGAAATGATGATCGCTCGCCACACGTCCCTCCCAATGGAAGGTTAGGATTGTTGCGGCTCTTTCCCTTGCACATCTTTCGACGTACATGGATTTCTGCCATGTGTCCTTTCCTATGGATGGTCCCGATTGTAAGTTTTAAACCTGTGAGGTAAAGCAATGCATATAGATTCTTAAGAAAACAAAATTTAATCGATCACTCATACATAGAGTACACAGAGATTTTATACCGGAAACCCTCAATTGGGAAAACCTTTCTTATATTCATTATATCGAATTTCACCATTCACCATACAATATATACAATGTTTTTCGGTATTCCGTAGATACCAAAAACCTAATCCCTTAATCCGAGATTAATTTAGTAAACCTCTAAAAATAGCAAAATCCGCTAAAAATAGAAAAAACTGCCCAAAAAAAAAAATTTCAGGGCGCTGCCCCAAACGCTGCGCGTAACCAGGGGGGGCATACCTACCCCCCCTGGGACCCCCCTAGGAAAGCGACCGACACACATGACACATAGGACACTAATAGAGGGATCGTCAGACATAGTTGTCGAATCTGACGTGCCCACACACACACATGCAAAGAATATAACACATACCCAACATCGATGATGTCGGGACTTCGTGACTTCGCAAGTCGGCTCTCCTCCTATGCACTCAAAAGGACTAAACCTTGTGCACTTCCTCCAGATCCAACGACTATTGGTCCATGCACTTCCATATCCAACGACTTAGACTTGTCTCTCTTGTGCGCTCTCCTGTGTGTCTAGACGTGAGTTCAACGGTCCATGTGGCCTCCTCTGTAGCTGATCTAATGGTTTCCGACGCTCCTCGTCCTGATCTTTCAATTTCTTCCTGAATTGGAAGATTCCCAATCACTTCAAAGGCCTCGAACTTTGATTCCTCTATGAGCCCTGTGAATTTGGGTCTCGCCTACGTTCTGAAAATGCTACCCCTCCTGAGCTTTGGGACTTGGGATAAGTCCACTCCTGCACACTCCTCATGTTTTCTCTCCTGGGTTTTGCTTGCTCCAAAACCTCGAAGGGTTTCTAGATCTTTGCAACTCTTTGCAGGATCCTTGCACATTGTTGTGCTATCCTCCCTGATATTTTCTGCGGCTTGGACCTTGAAGTGTCTCAGCCTGCTGCTTCTTTCTATCAGAAGTTTGTGCACAAAGGAACTATTCCTCCTGAGCTTACGAACTTGAAACAAGTTCACTTTGTGTGTTCTCCTTGCACTCGACTGGCCTTCAACTAGTTGTCTTCAACACTTCGTCTGAGTGTTAGCCTGGTGCACTCCTTGCACAGGTTTTCTTCCAAAGTGCTCAAGAACTCTGTCTTCTTCCTTGAGCTTCAAATGCTTGGACCTCAAAGGTCTATGTCTCTTTTGTCCCTCAAAGAGATGCAAGTTCCCCCTTGGCAACTTATGCTCAAGCACTCCTTGCTGAGCCGACAGAGTATTCAGTAACTCTGTAAGTGTCTTCTCCTTGACACTTCTCTTATCTCAGAACTCAAATAGATTTCTTCTCGTGCACTCTTTGTACTCGCTCGATGCCGACCTGGCAGAGCTTTACAGAATTCTCAGTGATTTTGTCCCCATGTGCCTTCCTCGGCACAGTCTTCACCTCCAAGGTGTTCAGTAACATTGAGGCTTCTCCCTCCAGTTAATGATTCCTCCGGTGTGCCCTCTTGGCACGTTCTTTCTTGAATTCCGCAGAACTCAGATATGCACACTTGCACTGGCTTACAAAGTCCTTAACACTCTGTCATGCAACCCCTTGCATGAAACCACAAAGAACCTAGATTAAAATCAGAAAACTCACATACAAAGAATTATATCTATCCTTGCATATGGAACCTAACATACATCTACAACATACACACATAAAATCATAAAAAGACATTCGTTCAAATACACATAAACACATACAGAATCTCATGCAGGAAAAATTGCTCTTTGTATTAATCTCAGAATATCTGTACAAAGGTTACAAAAGCTTGGATTGCAATAGAGTCTCGGCTCTCTCTCTTCTCTTCCTAAAAAAAACAATGAATCTAGATACAAAAATCTTTTTACAGAAGAGGGGATCCTCGAGATCTTCCCTCCAAGCTACCTACTCTCATTAATATTACATTGAATTACATTCAATGGATGTCTAGTCCGGATCGGATCTAGATCTCCAACCTTACAAACATTTAATTGTAATTCAAATTTTGAATACGAGAGGGTTGTTGCCTCTCTCTTCATTGAATGCACGTTGAATATGTTGGCTGGCTAGCACATTGCTGACGTGAATCAATGCTCCTGCATCACTCACTTATTCTCATTCGCTAGATTGTACTAGGGTACCTTGGGAGCCATTGACATCACTGGTGATTTCCCTCGCACTTGTTAACAGTTCACTTCAAAGACCGGTAATCAAGTGGTTTCTACCATGTTCGACATCAAGACATCTATTCACATGGTTATATGCGTACTACATTGGGATTGGGATAAAGACCCTGGGTTGAGCATTCATTATGACATCTACTTTTTCAGGCTGCAAAGGAAATCATTTGAACATGCTAATACTTATGCTATCACATAGAT
The DNA here is from genome assembly GCA_010110895.2 of Picea sitchensis. Classification (NCBI taxonomy): domain Eukaryota; kingdom Viridiplantae; phylum Streptophyta; class Pinopsida; order Pinales; family Pinaceae; genus Picea; species Picea sitchensis. The sequence continues at coordinate 4,885 of SNQJ01S0195581.1, read as the reverse complement.
CCACGTTGTATTGGTATGTAGCTATGTCTTATCATCTCATAGCTCCATTGTGTATTTTGCATGGCTACGATCTGTCCATTTCATGAAAGTATGGATCAACATTGTATCACTTGTGGCCATACCCTTAGTCAATATCATCATGGATCCGCAGTGTATTTATTGGAGGCCATACCTTGAGTCATTTATTTCCCAAGCATAGGTATGCCTTCCTTGGGATTGGAACACATGTTAACATTTGTTTGATGGTTGTCTATATATTCTACTAGGTTCTCCATCTCCATACCCTTGCTTTGAAAAATCTACAAAGTGTTTCGGTCATCAGTTTTCACCTTCTGACTTCACACTTTGGGGGGAAATCTGTTACACGTCAAAATTCCTCACTTCAATAATGTCACATTTTGATTGTCGCAAGTGTCGCACTTTTGTCACAAGTGTCATAAATGTTGCATTTTCGTTCTGCGTGTGTCTCATTGCGAACGACACCATGGAAACACTTGATACATCCTATAGAACATGTTAGAAGAAGAAGCCACATCATTTGACATATGAAACCAATTTTTTTTCTATGAGAATTGGTCATCTTGAAAAATATTTGGAATATCAATGCTCCCCTGCTCATATGCAGGCAGCGCTAGTGCTCTCTATCTGTTTAGCAGGGAGCGTTGTAGCACTATGTTGCCCATTGTAAAGGAGCACTGATTGGTTGAGAAAATCATGGGAATAAATCCATCTTTTCTCTAAAGACATCTAGGGATGATTTGAGTTGGTTTGGCTTGAATCTAACCCTTAGGCTACATCTAAGGGAGATGCCACAACTGATGGAGTCATATCCTCAACTAATCCCAAATATAACCAAGGTGGTTGGGCGTCCCAAAGGCTATAAATGGAGGCATTCTCATGGTGAACAAGGAGGAAAAAATCAGCAAAAGCATTGTTATTTTGATCGTGAATCTTTAGAGAAAGGAGTTGGATTAAGAGGATTTGGAGAAGTTGTTGCAACACCATCCATGATTGTAAGTGTCTCTTTCAAGTTATCATAAATATACTTGGCCTATTAACTTCTAGTTTGTGTATCTATTACATATTCTTGTCTATTGTATATGAATTTGTTTAATCTAATATGGTAGAGTAGGAGTTTCCTTGTTTCTCCTTGCTGTCTGTGGTTTTGTAGGTATCAAGCTGTGTGAAAGAGTTTGGACATCAAGCTTGAATTAGAGCAGTGAGGCCAAACACTGAAAATAGGCTTGATCACCTTTTTCCCCTTCTCTCTTTTTGGCTAGTTAGACAAATATCAAAGGGATGTTAGTGTCCATTTGTATCTTTTTGTCTTGGTATTAGGGGTCTATAATCCAAGGGGATATTCACTTGTCCACAGGGGAATTATTCCATAACAGTATGACAAGGCATGGCATGGCATGGCATGGATAGGAAATGAAAGGCATGGGATGGCATGGCATGGCAAGGCAATTCAAGGCATGGCATGGCATGAAATGGCATGTCATGGAAAGGCAAGGCAAGGCATGACACGACATGGCATGTCATGGCATGGAAAGCCAAGGCATAGAATGGAAAGGAAAGGCATGAAAAGGAAAGGCAAGACAGGGCATGACATCAAATGACATGGAAAGGCAAGGAATGACATGGAAAGGCATGGCATGGCATGGAATGACATGTCAAGGAAAGAAATACCATACCATACCATGGTATTCCTTTCCTTTCCTTCATTTGTCTTTCCTGCCATACCATGCCTTTCCATGCCACGCCATGCCACACCTTTCCTTAGCATGCCTTTCCATGCCATGCCTTTCATTGCCTTGCCTTGCCATGATATTCTTTTCCTTGCATTGCCTTGCCTTGCCATGATATTCTTTTCTTTACATTGCCATGCCTTGCCTTCACTTGCCTTTCCATGGCAAGGCAAGAAAAGGCATGGCATGGCATGGCATGGAAAGGAAAGGCAAGTGAAGGCAAGGAAAGGCATGGCATGGCATGGCAAGGCAAGGAAAGTGAAGGAAAGGAATGGCATGACAAGGAAAGGCATGGCATGGCATGGCATGGCAAGGCAAAGCATGGCATGGTAAGGCAAGGCATGGAATGGAAAGGAGTGGTATAGAAATACAAGGCATGGTATGGCAAGGCAAGGTATGTGAAGGTAAGGAAAGTGAAGGCAAGGAAAGACATAGCATGGAAAGGCAAGGCATGACATGGAAAGTCAAGGATTGGAATGGAATGGCATGTAAAGGAAAGGCATGGAAAGGAAAGACATGGCATGGAAAGGAATGCATGACAACGCAAGGTAGGGAAAGGCATGGCAAGGTAATGAAAGGAATGTCATGGCATGGCATGGAATGGTATGGCATGGAATGGAAAGGTAAGGCAACACATGGCATGGACAGGAAAGGAAATGCAAGGCATGGAATGCCATCGCAAGGAAACACATGGCATGTACAGGAAAGGAAATGCAAGGTATGGCATGCCATGGCATGGAAAGACAAGGCATGGCATGGAAAGGAAAACCATGGCATGTCATGGTTAGGAATTCATGGATGATCATTGATTTACCTCGTAAGTGTTCTTTCTAAATGGTTGATGGTTATTTCTTGAATGTATTAAATAAATGTTTTATCAAAGTGTTGATATTGCATGTTATATTGTATTCTTCTTGAATTAAGCTTGTCTTGAAAACCTCAATTTCATGGTTAGATTAGGACTTACCCTCAATTTACAACCTTTTTAACTTGATGTCTAGGGTTTAATTATCATCTTTCACCCTTAGAATACACCTTGAGACATTTTATTACATTTTTGTCATAATTTTCATCCCTTTAGGGATTGATGTCTTGAATATTCTAGGGATTTTATGTGCCATATTCCATTGCAACAAGATTTTATTATTATCTAAACTCTACTTTAGTCTTGCATTTTAAGCCCCCTTTCATTGCATGATTACCTGTTTTAAGGGTTGTTATATTTTTCCTGTTGTAACTTGTCATATTGTTGAAGTTAAAAATATTAATCACAAGTTTGATAACAACTATAGTTTTCTTGTTGATTTTTGGTGTTTGGGACTTATCATTGACTTGTTTGAACTTAGTTAATATCATTTATTGGCTTGTCAAGGCATGGCATGAAAATGACATGCCATGGAATGTCTTGGAAAGGCATGGCAATGACATGGCATAGCATGGAAATGGCATGGCATGGCATGGCATGGCATGGAAATGGCATGGATTGGCAATGACATGACAAGGAAAGGAATGTAATGGAATGACATGGAAAGGCAAGGCATGCAATGACATGGCTTGGAAAATCATGGTATGGCATGGCATGGAAAGGCAAGGCATGCAATGACATGTCATGTGTTAGGTAACTAGTTATGTAACAAGAGAGGTAGTGGAGGCCATCCAATGTAAGGTGGACTAGGTCCAATATATTATTAAATAAGGCCCACTATGGTAGTTAGATATAATAAATGTAAGAGGACTTCTTAGAAGGTTCTTCTTCTAGAATATTTCTCCTCTAGAATGTTCTTAGGTGATGGTAGCACTATATAAATGGGTTCAAGCAATGTAATGGGATATGAAGAGAAGTTTTGTGTTTGGAGTTGAAGTTCATTAGGAGGTTTCCCCCTCGAAGAGGAAAGTGCACATGAGAGGATCCCTTCCATAATAGGATCCATTGTATGGTGTTCCCTACCTCAAGGGTTTTGATATAATAAATGATGCAGGAGCATCCACACGTCATCAAGCGAGCCAGCGCGCACGGAGAGAGAACACACAGCTGGACAGTGCCAGCGCGCACATTTTGAAATGTGCGCGCTGGCA
>SNQJ01S0195580.1:0-17503 GCA_010110895.2 Picea sitchensis | reverse complement strand
ACCAAATCCACATCCTTCCACCCCCAGACAGATGTCCAAACCGAGGTCATAAATCGAATGATTGTGCATATCCTACGCATGTATAATTCCAAGCATGCTCACACATGGGATGAGAGCCTTCCCTATGTCCAGCATAGCTACAATCGAGCCCTGCATAGCTCAACCGGCCACAGCCCCTTTCAGGTGGGGTTGGGATTCCAGCCATTGGGTCCCATAGATGTTTCATTTCCCCTTGCGGTCACCTCGACCGACTCATCTCCTGCTCCAATTGAAGCTAACAAAGACACCTGGTTCATTAAGAAGATCCAACAAATCCACCAACAGGTTCAGGATATCCTACAAAAGTCCAATGACAAGTACAAGCAACGCCATGATCAACATCAGGTGCCACATAAGTTTCATGTGGGAGACAAAGTTTGGTTTCACTTGCAGAAAGAACGCCTTACAAGACCCCATCAGAAGCTTCACCCACTCCGCTATGGGTCGTACACCATCACTAAGGCTATGGGGGATAATGATTTTGAGTTTAACATTCCTCATTTCCTTGGCCTGCACCCAGTGTTCAATGTGGATCTCCTTCGGCCTTATTTCCCACCATTATTGGCACCTCAAAAGTAGCAGAACATCTGACACCAAAAGAGCTCAACCCCGACTGCATACAATAGACATCCAATGATCAGATTGTGGACACACAGATCAAGGGCACTTGACACCAAATGATCCATCTTTATCGAGTCGTCAATGTAGGGCAGCTCCTGCACCAAGGCAAGTGGCTCACCCGGGGCCAAATTCAGCAGAAATTTCCTCATCTGATGGGGGAACTCAACGCAATGGAGACCATTGCTTCCTAAGGAGGGAGGATTGATACAGGTGGATATCAGTGGCCACCCACCTTTTCCAACTGACTCAAAACATTTTTCTGGCAATTTTGGTAATTTACTATTTTTAGTAGTTTTTTCGAGTCCTGAACTTCTGGAGTCGTTTTGAGGCCCTAAACGACGTATTTTGGGAAAATGGGGAGCAATATGAAAATTTATTCAATGTTGCTCACATAAAAGTTGTAGTCCTCGTATATATCTTTCTAACGAGGTATTGAGCGCATCAAACAGAGATCGTATGAAAAAGTTACAACCCCGGGAAGTTGATGTATTGACTTACCCAAACAAGGCCCACATGACTTTTGGTGCTTCATCTCCTAGGGTTAGGTATTTGGATGTCTAAGGTTTTTGAAATTCCTGTTTATTGTAAAAAGGTTTTCAGAGCCTCATTGTAACCATTTTTCTTGCGAATGAGCATAGTCGTCACATCTGTTCTCAGATATAAGCCGCCACCATTCTAGCAAGTTTGTTTTCCGCTGCATTTTACAGTTTCATCTTATTTTCTTATTGAATAGAAAACCAGTTTTACTGTATCTCTATTATTTTGTGTTAAGCATCTGTTAATAATCTGTAGTCATTTTGTTCTGCTCATAAAATCTAGATCAATGCCCTTCCTTCCTGAAGATTCCAACTTCTTCCTTTCGTCATAGGAACATAAATGTAGATGGACAACCAAGGAGACTCAAGGCTTCTTTTCAAAGAAGACATCTTCTAGATTCAAACTGAACACGTTCTACTTATCATGGTTGCTACTTCCAATGAAGAACATGGATAGATACTTCATAATATTTACAAGTTCTTCAATGGATCATATCATTTGGGATTAGCTCCCTCCTAATCCTGTCTTTATGCCTGAATGAACAATATGCATACTCTTCTTTTGTAATTTTGCAATCATCTCCCTCCATGTGAAAGAGTCCATGCTTTCGTCTGCATCCTTATTTCTTTCTGCAAAGTGTCACAAGTTTATTGTAGTTTCTTCTTGATTATTGACTTCTTTCTGGTTTGACTCCTTCTAGGTCTCTTCAAGTTTGATTCTAATTGCGGCCCATCTGGCAGTTGTTACTTATGTAATAGCTTCTACAGGAATTGTCACCAAAGGTTGTCAACGTACTTCATCCTTTTCAGATACATTGCTTGACTAGTAGTCATTGTAATCGAAATCCTTATCTTGTTATTCTCCCATAAGTATCTGACCATCTTATCTTCTAAGATATAGATGCACGTGATATGTACATGAACTATGTAAACATGGTATGTACAAGGACTATGTTATAGAATAATATTGTTACCATGACTAGTAGAAGAAATTTGCTTCATCCTGCTTGACCTTCTTTGAGGGCTCCTTTTCTTTGGAAATTGTTGCTTCGTGTGTTTCCTTCCTTTTCTTTAACTCAAGACACTAGTTCTTGTAGTGACCATATTTTCAACAGTTGAAGCATTGTATTTTTGACATATCTTTTTCTTGATTTGGTTTCTTACTTGAGCCAAACTTCTTCGTGTTCCTCAATTTCTTGAACTTTGTTGTGTAGGCTTGATCATCATCTTTATTTTTGGATTTCTCTTTTGCGCTAAGCCTTGATTATTCTTGCGCACAACAAGTCCAGAGTTCTTCAAATGTGGGGTACTCCGTTCTTGTGTTCATGTTTGCAGCAAATGGATCCAATGTCTTGGGAAGGCCATTAAGTACTATATTTACTAATTCCTTTTCTGAAATGATTTCCTCAATAGCTTTTAGTTGATCTCTTAACTGATAGATTCTTACAAAGTATGAGGTTATGGTGTCATCATTATTCATTTTCATGTCACAAAGTTCATTCTTTAGACTCATCATTTGTCCAATATTTATAACTGAGAAGAGGTTAGTTAGAGCATCGTACATCTTCTTGGATGAGTCAAGATGAGAAATGTAGGGCATCAAATGGTTCTTTACAGAATCCACTATGATACTTATAGCATTGATTTCATTGTCTTTGAACTTCTCCATAACTACAACGTTTTGAGGTTCCTTCTCTTTTCTTGCTTCAAACTGTGGTTCCATGATCTTGCCTTTCACAATATCCAACACTTTATTCTTAGCAAGGATGAGGTCAACCCTTGTCTTCCATACTCTGAAGTTAGAAGCCCCTTCTAACTTGTTTTCTGATTTCATAGAGTAAGTCATGACTGCTTTGACTTGGTCAACCTTTGACTTTGACCAAAAACTCAAACTTGATGCCTTGGCTTGCTGAGAGTACCAAGAGATGCACTAGGCTAGGGCACACTAGGATATCCAGGAATTAGGTCAAGCACTTCACTTAAGGTGCCTCAACACGAGGGTTAGGGTTTCGTTGCTACAGCAAAACTTTGACTGTAACTACAACTGCAACTGAGCAAATCCTCCCAATCTACCTTCCAGTGGTTAGATTATCTGAAGATAGTGTGGGCCCATAACTTGTTAGAATAATGTAGATGTGTCTGTTTCACTGTAGAAAACATCTCAATATTTTCACCCAACCATAGGCACAAAGGCAACCCCCGAGCACCTTAACCTTGAAAGATAGAATAATTCTGGAAGCAAACCCTAGAACCAATAGCTAATCAAGGTAGCTTACCTCTCTCTAGAGCTAGTGTACCAAGCAGAAAGTCCAAACTATAACCAAGTAAAAATTCCAACCATAACCAAAGAGCAAGTCACCACTGCAGTAGTTACAGTTCTCCTCCAGTCATGCACACCACTTGTCCTTATGCAGTTGTGAGAGTGAGTGTGTCAAATGAGCTCTAGCGCCATCTTATTTGTAGTCCTCCAAGTGACCTAATTGGGACGACTTCTACTACTAGAGGATAATAATTTAATATAAATTATTATCTTGAGTCAACTTGTCTTCTAAGGTCATTTCTTGACCTTCTAGGGTTTCTCTTGCTTCCCGAAATATTCTAGACTTGTCAAAAGTTACATGTAAAGGTTAATACCTCCTGCAGCTACCGTAATATCAACAAGTATCTCAACAAATGTTTTGTTGTCAACCAATGTACATGTCTTGGAATCAAGGTAAAAGGTCCACATCCTTGTCCTTCTGACTGGTTTCCTTTACTGAAACAAGAGAATCCTCCTAGGAGGTCTCATATCTCCTCAAAATCTATAAAGTTTTTGATCTAGCCTCTTGTCTGTCAGTCCTAGAGGACGTCTCTCCCATCTGAATATGAATATGAAGACAAATACTTTATGAATGAAATTTTTTAAGCAACTGGTTGATATCAGGCTCACTCTGAGTCTGCATGCTCCCTCTAAACCTTGACTCCCTCTAAAGCTATATAGTCTTCGGAGTCATCTACTTCCTCAACATGCACTGACCTCCTCTTCTCCTTCATTACATGGATGTGCACAAATCTATGTCTGGATATTCTACTTCATGTTTCCTCCTGCAAACATCATTATAGCTCACTCTCAAAGCTATTACCTATTACCTGCCTGAAACAAGAAACAAGAACAACAATATTTCCATGGTAACCTCCATGGAGTTTACAAGATATCCTTCCTGGAACAAGGTCAACCAAGAACATCTCCTAGAGGAGATCAATTTATCTTGTAAACAAGTGCATCACTAATATGAGCATTTACTTAATGGTAGTCTTACAAACCATAATCAATTGTTACTAAGCTAGCAATAACAATGGAAATAAGTATTGCTACTCGGGTTACAACACATACTTAAACTGCAACAATATAAGAAAATATCAATCTTGATATGCAAACCTGGAGTTTAGTTGTTGTTGCTCCACTTGGGTTGTATTCTATAGTTTCTCGATCTTGTGCTTGGAAGTAGTATTGGATAAAGGACATACTCTTCATCCTGCTCTTCACCATCTGCTACATGTGCATGGTGCTTCTTCTTTCCCTTTTCTTATTTAAGAGGACATTGTACAACATAATGTCCCATCTCCTTGCAATTGTAGCATCTGATATTTGACGCATCCTTCCTGTGGCGTGGTTTCTTAGGCTTCTTCGAGCTACCTTCTTCCCTTTCCTTTCTCTTCTTCACTTGGGAAACAAGTGTTTGATTTTCATCATCATTAGTATTATGTGATTTGGATATCAACCTGGATTCCTCTTGAGTGCAGTCAACCCATAGCTTGTTGAACTTGGGAAATTTTCTTCTGGCGCAAATCCCTTGAACAAATGAATCCCAAGAGAATGGAAATCCAATGTAGTAGTCACGAGTTCATCGTCTTCTACTGGATCTCCAATGGTTACTAACTGGTCCTTGATCTGCGAGATCCTCATGAAATAGTTGGCTATTGTTTTTTATTTGTTCATGGTCACATTTCTGAGTTGATTCCATAGAGTAAGCTTTCGACTGGTATTCTTAATTTCAAAAATTTTGGTTAGGGCATCAAACATTTCCTTCGATGTCTTCATTTATGATACATTAGGTATTAGATGATCCTTTATTGAGTCTGTCAAGATCCTCTTGGCCTTGACCTCATTCTTCCTTAACTTTGCTTTGGCGTCTTCTTCTTCTGGTTCTGGAAGTGTCTACTTGATATGATTCAATAAATCATTCTCTTCTAGAATGAGGAGAAATATGTGATTCCAGGATCTAAATTTTTTTGCTCCATCCAATCTATCTTCAACTCTCATGATGGTTGGCATTTTTCGCTGGTAGAAACCCTAGCACTGAAAAACCTCAATTTTTCAAACTTCACCAAACTGCACGCTGAGGGTTTCAAGGGGTGCGCTAGGTTAGGGCGCACTTCTCTGTGAATGAATTATCCCTAGCGTCCTTTGGATATTTCTCAACGAGCTTGACAAAGTATTACAGCTGCAAGGTGTCGTTGTAGCGATCTTCCTTCCAGTGGTCAAACTGTTATGAAGGAGGTAACGAGCTTTGAAACCATGTTAGATTTTCTTTATTTACAGATCATTAGTGTTACTTGTGTTCTTTTACTTCATTACCATTAACATACATACATACATACATACATACATACATACATACATACATACATACATATATATATATATATCATGTACTGAGCAGTAGTAGCATAAACAAGAGACAAAAAGAACACAAGAGATTTATCCTGGGAAAAACTCAACAACCTTTCTTAGATAGATTTCATTCACAAAGCAAGTCCAATCAAATAAACCCTAGCACAAAGGCTATCTCAACCAGAAAAATCACCATAGCTGCAGCAACAACACCATACCAAGGTAGTGCACCTCCTCAAGGAGTAGCACACAAGAGAGAGATACCTAAACACTGAACAAGAAGAAACTGAGTCACTGCAACAGTTGCATCACCTTCTCCAAACTTGTGCCTTGCTTCTATGTAGATGAGAGAGTGTGAGTGAGTGAACAAATGAGCTAGGGCGCCTCCTTATTTATAGTCTTCCTCTCCTTCTAGTTGGGATGACTTCTCTTCTGGGAAGGTGTTTTTCATTATACTTTATTCTTCTGGGCTGACTTCTCTTTAGGATATTTCAACATCTGTCCAATGGATCTCTTGCTTCCAGAATCTTCTCTGCATCTAAGAAAGGTCATCTAGAAGGGAAAGATCCTCTCATAGCTTTTAAAACATCAACACCATATGCCTGGAAAGAAAGGGACATTGCATAAGTGTACACACCTCAACAAGTGGGACATCTATATAATGTGAGTTTGCTTTTGCAGATCTTCAGATTATTTTAAGAGAAACGTTTCATTGTTCTCAAGACCTCTTTGGGCGAGCATCTAGAAGGTTATGATTTGGCTTTTAGCTTTTTCCAACTACATTTCCCTCTGGGCCTTCAGCCCCTTCTTCCTATGAAATGAGGTACAATCCCTTCTTGGGTTAATACACCCGAACAATCCCCAAAGATGAGGGGACGAAAAGAATGAAGTATAGAAAGTGATAAGTATGATTGGAAATGGTACGATGACTCATCAAAGAGACCTCCTAGTAGCAAACCTTTCCCCGAGGGTGACCACTTGGGCACAATGTCAACCACTAAGGTGAAACAAGGAAAAGAGCATAATGTCCCTGCAAATGTTCTCTAATCAAGAGAAGCTTTAATGTGACATATTCAAATGCCTCAAGTATCAAAGTGACTATTACCACAATACCTGACTTGTACCTCATGGAGCAAGACCCACTGTCTTCTAAAAGCATATTGATGTGGTGAATGTCGTCATGATGAATCGAAGGAGTATGGTGGTGAAGTGGGTCTCCATCTGTGTATGTGGACACTACCAATCAATCCATCTCTTGGCACTCCATGTCTGCAACCTGAGGGCCTCGAGACATCATCTCCTTAGTTATCTCTAGAAATGGGGGATAACACTTTGCTTCAACTTTCTGTGGCCAGATTCATTGATATTTGAACATATTTGTAGGAGAGATACAAATCTAAACCAAATCTGATTTCACCACTCAGATCTCATCTAATAATTCAATTTTCTCTACACAGTTGATCTATTCCCATGAAACAAAACCCATATCAAGGATAGAATTTACCATAAATCAAGATTGCTCATAAATGCAAGCAAGACCAAACATGAAATCTCGACTTTAGCCATTGAACCTTCAAATTAATGTATATCTACAACATCTACCATCGAGGTATTTGTCCTTGTTAAATATGTAGCTCCATCAACTATGTAGAATGCTTAACTTCATGGGCATCAAACGGAGACCCATCAAACTATGGAGCTACAAAATCAAAATTTCCATGAAAAAATTATCATGGAATTACCAGGCCCCTAAGACCACAGGAGCTCTGATATTATCAACCTTTCTTCAGCCATGGCTCTGATACCATGTTAATAATTGAGCACAAGCAAAACAAGACAAGAAATGGCGGAAAAGGCCTTAAGCCATTCAGATGCACTTTGTATTGATCTCATGATATGAATTTATAGTACATGGATTGGACAGATCTAGATCTAGATCTCATTAAGGAGACCAATTGCTATGCTAGAATTCCCAAAAGTTTATTGATTGTGATAGGACTTTGAATCTTGAAGCCTGACTATCATCATTGATGTCTAATATTCCCCCTTGTCAGGGACAAGGTGAGAAGTTTATTAAACTTCATTTACAGGATCCAAGATTGAGCTTTGGATTCTTCTATTCTTCAAATGATTCATAGTTGATGGATCTAAGCTTAAGCTTTGGATTCATCATGTGGTGATTTTGTTGGTTGACCACTAACCATCTTCCATTAATTCTTGAATAATGTGGTGGTTTTGGATTACCAATAACCATCGATACTTGAACAATGTGGTGGGATGAGGTTTAAAACTCATATCAATCTGGTCTCGGACTTTGTGATTGTCTAGGGACTCACAATCTAACAGCTTTGCCCTCACTAAGAGCATGTCAGATCAATCACCTAATTCATGAATCACCATTGTTGAGACTTGCAAAGTCATCAATGTCAAATGACAGCCCACTGACTATGGTAGCAAACAAGTTTTAGATTAGTAATATGAGCACTACCATGAAATTTTCATGGGGCACTTTGCAAGTTGCAACACACTAACTGCTAGGGTAATTCCATTTTAGATTGAACAACTGGTAAATTTAATTAAGATGTGCAGCCTACTAAACACCAAACCAAATATATTTTCAGATTAAACACGCAGTGCACTCTTATGGAAATTCCTCGGAGCACTTGATCAAGCTCAACCACTAAACCTGTTTCATATAGCTTGCCTAGAGGCTAGTGCATTGTTCCCAAAGCCACTGCTGCACTTCAACAATTGTGATTCACTCCCTATTACTGAATGTTGCTGGGTGAATTTCAGCAATATCTCTCAAGAGTCTGTTATAACTTATTTACCACTGAATATGTCACAGATCCAGTGTCAAACCTTTTATAAGATCTCATGCAATAGTTTATTGACCTCTTGGAGTGTACCTTCCTTGTATAGTCCATCCATGGGAATAGTATATGCAATTGTAACAGGGACATGAACACCATCTTCATCTGTTTAACTAACTTTATTGCCTTGTTAAGATTTCCCACTTTGCAAACTCCATCCATCAATGTGTTGTATGTGACAACATCAAAGTTAAAACTCTATTTTGAAATCACATGGAAGATTTGTTGAGCTTTGTTGTTGACTCTGCTAGATGACTTGGTAGTCAACTGATACACTCTGAGGAGACAAATAAAAAGAATATTGGAGGAAGCCATAGAGAGATAAGAATAGTAGGTAGAACAGAAGAAGTGACAAGACACTACAACCTTAACACCAGAAAGGCTGCCCTTAGGGCCTGACAAATCCTATAGGTCAAGGTTGGTGAAGAGAAAATAAAAAAAGAAGAAATTTGGGGTGGAAGAAAAAGAGTTTCTTAAACCAGGGGCTCAAGCCCAAAAACTATGCCTGAACTAAGTGACACCCGAAGACATTTTAATCCATAAAGGCACTAATCTAATGACAAAACAAAGGACAGAAGAAGAAAGTATCCCCTCAGACGAGTCTAAACACAGGAAAAGAGGAGGATTGCTCCATTCCCTACCAACAAAACCACCAACCAGACGAGAATAAATCTGAGCAACCGCTGGAAAAAGTGTATCATCCCTATTCCAGATCACATTTAGGGGAGCTTTAATCTTCTGCCCAATCTGCAAACTCAGTGGACACTTGCTTGATTGGAGTAACGTCCATTTCTGTAAGTCTTCCAGCTCCATATAGTTATATTTACATACTAGGTGTCAATACCACAACCCCTAAATAGTAAAATGTCAATATGCCATAACCAAAGACGGGAAGTTAAAATATACTGCTTCTCCATAAATGAACTATATGGACTTGCCAGCACTACCAAGAGAATCAATGGTATTTGGCAATACAGGTTTGTCATTCCCATTGTTTCCATGATCCATTCAGTTGCATCAGTTGGCAGAAATTAAAGTAACGAGGAGGATATGCCATCTAAGACAGTCTTTTGAAAATGGCATCGATAAAAATCTTCCATGGTGGGGGATGTAACTGATCATCAACACTGAATCAAACTGGCGTGAATGGGACTGCAACTATCCAATGGTAAAAAGCCCGAAAGAATAAATTTCACACAGCATATACCTTTAACCCATGAAAGGGCTACAAATGTCTGCATTAAACAGAGTCACTTCGCAGCCTCCATTCAACAGTGTACTCTCATACAAGATATTTTGACAGGATAAATGCCATGCCTATGCATTTATATCTATTGAAACCATGCTAAACAATAAACTACTGCCAATGTATCAAACCCTTAAGAAGATAGAAATGCTATAATTATCACGATTCTTGGTTCGCGACCTTCTAATATGAAAACAGGGATGAATTTTGGCAGTAGGATTGCATGATCTTTCTCTGTCCTAATGCAAACCAGAGCTGTTTGACTATGCTGAGGGAGAGTATTTGTTGGATCTAAGGAGTGGCAAAGGGAGGGTACTTGTTGAACTAAAGAGTGGCAAAAATGGATATCATTACCTTGCTTACAAATTTTTGCAACTGAAAATATCTTTTAGCTCAGGTCTGCCACATACCTGGCACTGTGGAAATACAAAACTAAGCAGAAATGTATCGAAAAGTTTCCAATTAATGTGTGAATCCTTGCCCCCACCGACCCCCTCTTCTATAATTTTTCTTTGTTGTTATAATTATTGCCCTAGAGCTGCTACTGGATTCCAGAGGCACCCATATCAATATAACCAGAGAGTTTACAGTGCCCATAACAAGAACAGAGGTGGTACAAATACAACCAGGTTGCTAAGGAATAAAAGAACTCAAACCACCATCAAATGTCTGAATGAGCGTTCAACCAGCCATCCCTTAAAATCTTTGAATCTGTGCAGGCCTCTCTTGGGCTACATCGTTACTTTTTCTTCAGTTTCACATCAGGTTGAGCCAAAACTGCCTCCTGTGTTTCAGGGTCTTTGAAACCTTCTATCCTTGAAGAATGAAAACATGCTTGACAATGTTTGGGTATGAAATGAACCTCTCTGGACATGGATCAAGCTCCTTCCCATGAATACCAGACCTGAGCCACTCATTCAAGAGATAGTTCAAACTTCAATCTTGCATTCTCACAACCATCTCTTAGGTACAAATGAAACATTAAAAAAGCAGGGCCCAAACTGCAATAACAAAACATGAGATTTACTTCAACGCTCACGGGAACAAAGTGTCAATATGTGTCACATCTTGCAGCACATTTGTCTCCACAAATAGAGGGCATAAAGGGTACCTATATTGCTGCATATTGATGCTGGTCCAGAAATGGGTGAAATGACCCGGTGGCCCTTTTGTACAGTCCATGCACTTTGAAATGTAAATATTGCAGCACTCAGATGGAAAATTGCTGCATTCTCATGCTCAAATACTAAGGGTGAAACCTTTAAATATGCCGCCATTGACAAAATGAGAGTTTGACTATAATTTTCTTCAATGATAAAGAGATGAAATCCTCAAATAACCAATGACAATGACTTTGCTTAATCATAACAGCATTGTTTTTTTCATTTCCAGACACTGATTGCAATTAACACTGAAATCGAAACTCATAAAGAGAGACCTAAAAAGAATCAAGTTCCAGAAAAGAACATTAATGTCAAAATAAAATGAAAATGGCAGACAACAGAACCAGGCTGCCCTTCATTATTAGAAAAACTAACTATTTATAATAGCTGACAGGGAATGGGAGCAGCAAGCCATTAGGCAACCACTCCCTTGCTATACTCGCTCAACTCAACTCAATTATCAGTCCTTTTCCATACTTGCTCTGGAAATTGAAAAAGATGCCTGAAAAATGCTTGTTGCCCTTTTTATAGCTGCATGATGAGCAGATTTCAGTCACATTCATGAATTTTTCGCTGCTCTTTGGTTGCATCCTTCAGTTGCAACTTGGAAAATAATGATTTTCTAATTTCTGTTACAAATGGCGGATATGTATTATTAATTGTGGGTTGGCTAAGCCCACTACATGCCAACGTTAATCAATTTAAGTATTTGCACATCCTCTAATATTCATAGTGTCTTATGGAAAATACCATACACAAGGTGAGCAAAATGTGTTAACATTCCTCTATCCTGCAATGCTCGCAGAGTCCATCAATTAATGTATTATAGCAAATTAGGTCAGGCCTGCAACCTTTCTCCAACATCTCTTGAAGGAGATCCCTGGCCTTCTCTAAATTACCCACCTTGCTAAACCCATTTATAAGTGTAGTGTGATTTCATTATGCTGATGGCCTATTTGCACCAAAACATCTAAAAACAATTGAGCTTTTTCCAGCTTGCCTTCTCTGCAAAGACGATCAATAAGAGCATGCATGTGATATCATTTGGATTGTACCCCTTATCCAGCATCTCATGAAGTACTTTGGTGGCCTCCTGCCATTGTCCTTCCTTACAGAGAACATCAATAAATGCAGTGCATGTGACAACTTTGAGGCATATGTTTTTTTCGGGCATTTCATAGAAGAGCTTCCTTGCCTTCCTTACACATGCCATCAATAAGAACATTGTACGTGACAACATTGGGTCATATACATTTGCTCAACAATTCATGGAAGAGCTTAACACCCTACTCCAACTTGCCTTCCTTACATAGACCATCAATAAGCACACTGTATGTGACAACATTGGCACATATGTTTTTTATGGGCATTTCATGGAAGAGCTTCCTAGCCTCCTCCAACTTTCCTTCCTTACAGAAACCATCAATAAGCGCACTGTATGTGACAACATTAGGGCATATATTTTTGCTGGGCATCTCACGGAAGAGTTCCATAGCCTCCTCCAACTTGCCTGCCTTACAAAAGCCATCAATAAGCGCACTGTATGTGACAACATTAGGACATATGTTCTTGCTGGGCATTACATGGAAGAGTTTCCTAGCCTCCTCCAACTTGCCTGCCTTACAGAAACCATCAATAAGTGCACTGTATGTGATAACATCAGGGCATAAGTTTTCACTGGGCATTTCATGGAAAAGCTTCATAGCCTCCTCCAACTTGTCTTCCTTACATAAACCCTCAATAAGCACACTGTATGTGACAACATCAGGGCATATGTTATTCTCAGCCATTTCATGGAAGAACTTCCTAGCCTCATCTAACTTGCCTCCCTTACTGAAACCATCAATAAGCACATTGTATATGACAATATTAGGGCATATATTTATGTTAGACATTTCATAGAAGAGGTTCATAGCCTCTTCCAACTTGCCATCCTTACAGAAACCATCAATAAGCACACTGTATGTGACAACATCAGGACATATGTTTTTTCTGTGCATTTCATGGAAGAGCTTCCTAGCCTGGTCCAACTTGCTTTTCTTACAGAAACCATCAATAAGTACATTATACATGACAACATCAGGGCATATGTATTTGTCGGACATTTCATGGAAGAGCTCTATCGCCTCCTCCAACTTGCCTTTTTTACAGAAACCATCAATAAGCGCACTGTATGTGACAACATCTGGGCATATGTTATTGCCAGTCATTCCATGGAGGAGCTTCCTAGCCTCGTCCAACTTGCCTTCCTTACAGAAACCATCTATAAGCGCATTGTATGTGACAACATTTGGGAATATATTTTTATTAGTCATTTCAGAGAAGAGCTTCCTAGCCTCCTGCAACTTGCCTTCCTTACAGAGACCATCAATAACAGCACTGTAGGTGACAACATCAGGATGTATGCTTCTGCTGGACATTTCATAGAAGAAGTTCATAGCCTTGTCCAACTTACCCTCTTTGCAAAAACCATTAATCAGGGCATTGTATGTAACGACATCGGGGTTATACCCTTTGTTCAACATATGATACAATAATTTATTGGCCTCTTGGAGTTTACCCTCTTTGCATAGACGATCCATTAAGGTTGTAAACGTGATTGCGTCAGGCTCGTGGCCCTTTTGCAGCATAATAGCTAACAACCCGAACGCCTGATGGGTTTTCCCTAGCTTGCAGAGCCCGTTTAGTAGGGTATTATATGTAAAAATATTAGGAGCCTGTTTTCTACTCACCATTTGATTGAAAAGTTTGACAGCCTCCTCCATCCTGCCCTCCCTGCAAAGCCCTTTGATGAGGGTACTGAAGGTTATGACATCTGGAATAAACCCATGTGCTTGCATTTGTTCAAACACTTTGAATGCATAATCCACTCTACCTGTTTGACAGTGACAATTGATGATAATGTTCAAAGTTATCAAATCTGGAACGATGTCTGCTTCAATCATAAGTTTGTAAACAGATAATGCTGATTCATGTCGATTCTGCCGGACTAGGCTACTTAACAAAAGATTGCAGGTGATAAGAGTGGGGATGGCTTTAAGTTTAGCTGATAGCACATGCTTGAAGGTGTCCAGTGCCTCTTGAAGCCTGTTGGTGTGACAGAATTCTTTAACGCGCGTGTCGCCAGTGGCATTGAAAGTGTGGACGGAGTGTTGAGGGATGATATGGGCAGCTACTAAATTCATCTTAAACATGGAAAGCATTGTCTTCCTCCTCATAGCGGCCACCATTGCCATATATTGGGGTAAGCAGATTGAGATTGGAATTGGAATTGCTTCATGTAAATACCCCAAAGCCTGTAGTTTATGAAAACGCCCACTACTTCATTCAGCCTTTCTTTTTTATTTTCATCTACCATATGTTTTTTCCTTTAATACATAAATCACCCAATTTCGCATTGCTCGTCTAGGTCTTATTAGCGGCGTAGGGTAAACAGTTTACAAAACGCAGCGATTTCTGTCTGTCATTTTGATAAGAATTGGGCAATGGGTCATGTCTAAATAGGTTTTCAGGGTGTTTGAATGGCATCTGGGATCATCCAGAAATATATAAAGAGAGTAGAATTTGAATTTGAGTATAATCTTTTTGCTGTTTATCAAATTTAACTAATTTATCAGTATCGATTTTTTTTTAATTGTGAAATGAAAATATAAATCAATGTTTAGGTAATTTCGCCTGACATAAATTTATGTTTGTTTATTTTAATATAAATATTAATGTTTTTTTCATTTTTATTAGATCTTTTATTTTTATTTTAAAGATGAGAGATATTTATTTAAAATTCTTTTAATAGAGGTAACATATTTATTAAATTGTAGATGCACTAACATCATTTGAAGTGTAAACATTCTATTATTGTTAATATAATATTTTAGATTTGATGATCTTGTGGTGTTATTTGTTTTATTAATTTTACTAATTTTCAAATATTTTATTTCAATTATTTAACTATAATGTAATAGATAATATTTTTATTTAATTTGTAAAATATATAATTGAAAATAAAACAAGTTTATAAATATTAAAAAAGATTTTACTTTTCATATATTAATGACAAATCTTACTTTAATAAAAAAAAATCTCTAAATAAATAAATTTAGATGTTTCATCAATATTTCTTCAACAATCCTAGTCCTTTTTCAAATGCCATCAACTCTTAATCATGATTAGATAAATTTAGACAACTCTTAATTATGATTAGATAAATTTAGACAAGTCATCAATATTTCCTCATTAAACTCATCCTTCCTTGTTCAAATGCCATAAACTCTTAAATATGGTTATATATATATAGTGTTACCTATATAATATAGTGTTACCTAGTTTTTTTTTATATATATATATATATAAGATTTAACTTCAAAGAAAAGAGAACCAGAGATAAAAACACACTTTTTCTTTATATTAGAAACTTGCTCTAAAACCCGATGCTTACAAAGAGGAAATAACTATGTATATATAGAGTTTTTCCCAGACACGGGTCCGACATGGACTAGACACAAAGTGGAAATTCGATCGCTCGAATCCACGAAAGCCGCATGCAATAATCATCAAATTAAATCTACAGTGTGGAGATTCTTTTTAGGAGGGAACCCACTAAAGCCTCGTACAAAGATAAAAGTAGAAACGACAATATTCCTTCACGGGGAAGGAGCTAAAAGAAAAAGTACAAATGCCGAAAGTAAGATGCTTTTTACAAAGTAAGTGACCAAGCCATGTGAAGGCCATGTGAAGTATCAACTCCGGTCAGAATCATCATGTGAAGGCCATCTGAAGTATCAACTCCAGCCAGAATAATAATTATCATGGCTTAGTGGAGAATAGACTTCATCATCGTTGTCATAGATGTCATTAGCATCATCAGGTATGGGTGGTACAATGCCTGGAACCAAATCATGCATCCAAATGGGTTCATGTTCTCAGAAACAGGCGGAGAATGGTGAGTGTTTCATGAAGGCATCTTGGAGATGAGCTGGTAGATAAACTTCTCCGTAGAAATCATATGAAGGAAAGAAAGCCAACTGGTGATCACTTGTAAAACGCCAATTATAAAAAACACATTTATACAAAAGACTGAAGTGAAGTGTATCATAATTTAAGGCTGCTTCTGCCATTTCGGTCTGCAAAACTGATAACAATAGCTAAGGAGTAGCATGCCTCAGGGCAGAAACTCTTGGTATATATTGTTGAAGAAGTAAATTGAACCAAGGGCTCCACAGTTTGAATGGACTCTGGATATCTTCGCAATACATGATGATACTTATAGTTATGTAGGACTTAGCAAACTGATGGACTGCAAAATAATCTATCCATTGTAGATCAAGATCAAATATATAGGCATAGTGTATGAGCTAGTGAGGTGGATGAGTATGCCCAAAGAGAATCCTATCATTGTTAACCTTTTGCCAAGTATAGTTATAGATAGTTCTTCCAACCCAAGAATTGGCCCATCTATGAAGAATGTTTTGTTGGAGTTATGGTGTCAGGGTGTGTAGAAGTTGTGAAAAACATCCCCAAAATAGCTGAACTGAACAATTTGAACATACAATAATGGGGTAGGTGGAAGAAGAGGTGCTGGAGCTTGATCCTTGATAAGAAAGCATTTTTAAATCTTTGCAGGCTCCTTCTTTAGAAAGCATATCTGCCAAATAATTCTCAGCCCCAGATTTGTAGATGATGTCAAAATCAAAACCATCTAACCATAAAGCCCATCTGAGAACTCGGGAATTTCCTTGTTCAAGCAACCGGTGGCTATGCAACATACCTTTCATGTGCTTGAGGTCTGTTTTGACTGTAAATCTAACACTTTTGAGGAACAATTTGAATCTTTTAATTCCCTTTTTAACTGCCAAGATCTCTTTGTGAGAAGATGGACATTTTGATTCAGTGGGATTGAATGTGCCTGATGCATAAGCACATACTTCATCTCTGTGAGAATGTTTCTGTAGTAAAACTGTTGCCCATAAGTCATTAGAAGCATCAATTTTCGGAATAAAAGGAAGATTCATGTTAAGCAACTGCAGAGGTGGTAGATTTTGAATCTTCTCCTTGATTCTTCTGATAGCTGTGGTCATTGAAATATCCCAGCTGGATCCTGGCTTAAGACGTTGTTGGAGTACTTTTGTGTCTTTAGCCTGGTGTTCATAAAACTGTCTGATATAGTTCAAACACCCAAGAAAACGTTGGATTTGCTTTATGTCAGGCAGAAAATCAGGAAACTAAAGTAGAGCTTTTAATACATGAGGTTGCAGCTGGATAGTTCCTTTGGATATATACATTCCTAGATACTCAATATTAGTTTGGCATATTACAAATTTGTCTGTTGACTTGGAGAGTACCAAACCATGCTTAAAAACAAAAGAATGGAATTC
>SNQJ01S0195579.1:17513-30016 GCA_010110895.2 Picea sitchensis | reverse complement strand
TCCAGGGTGTTATTTATGAAATTTCATTATTTATTTTCTGATATTACTGCAATATTTCATTTTTTTAATGTTACAAGTGAATTTCATAACTTTTGTTGATTGATTTATTGTGTCAACTTCTGTCCAGGGTGACCCTGGAAATGTACCCACTATGCCTCAGCAGGTAAATGTTAAAGATAGTAACAACTTAGGACTACAACAACTAAATTTCTGAAATTTCATTATTTATTTTCTGATATTGCTGTAATATTTCATTTTTTTAATGTTACAGGTGAATTTCATAACTTTTGTTGATTGATTTATTGTGTCAAATTCTATCCAGGGTGGCCATGGAAAATCACCGACTACATATGTCCAGGGTGACCATGGAAATGCACCCCCTGTGCCTCAGCAAGTAAATGTTAAATATAGTAACAAATTATGACTACAACAACTAAATTTCTGAAATTTCATTATTTATTTTTTGATATTACTGCAATATTTCATGAATTTAATGTTACATGTGAATTTCATAAATTTTGTTGATTGATTTATTGTATCAACTTCTGTCGAGGGTGAACGTGGAAAATCATCTGCTACATCTATCATCTGTCCAGGATGACTGTGGAAATGCACTCGCTGTGCCTCATCAGGTAAATGTTAAATATAGTAACAACATATGACTAGAACAACTAAATTTCTGAAATTTCATTATTTATTTTCTGATATTACTACAATATTTCAATTTTTTAATGTTACAAGTGAATTTCATAACTTTTTTTGATTGATTTATTGTGTCAACATCTGTCCAGGGTGACTGTGGAAAATCACCTGCTACATCTGTCCAGGGTGACCGTGGAAAGGCACCCATTGTGCCTCAGCAGGTAAATGTTAAATATAGTAATAAATTATGACTACAATAACTAAATTTCTCAAATGTTAAAGTTCATCTCATTAATTTTATTCATCAATGTATTGTGGCATGGTCAATGTGGGAAGGAACCCATTGAGGATCTTGATGAGGACAAAATATTTTATTCCACTGACCCAATAGAAACTGTTGTGAAGGCATTGAAGAAGGAAAACATATAATATCTAGGTTTGTTTCGCAAAAGACCCCTGACACAGGAGGATAGGGCAAGAATTGTAGAGCTACAAAATATAATAACTAATTTTGGGGTAAGTGGAATATTCACATATTTTTATCATCTATGACAATTTCATATCTTTTTTTCATTTTGTATTTTCTATATGATCTGATAAAGTAAAGTTTTTCATTTGTAGGATTTTTTAAACCTCGTGCCTCGGGAACCTGTTGAGCCTGCAACTTCTATAGGTAGAAGTGATGGTCCAATGCAACAAAAAAGTCGACTTAGAAAGTACAAGTGACGCTTTTTGACCCTCCTGAGGTTCCCCTCAAATCCATTGATGAGCGCAATGATGTTGACCGGCATGACACGTCGAAGCATGATGAGTCAGAGCCTGGGATGACACATGACTCTAGAGATGAACGTACTATAGATGGAGATGAAGCTATTCATGGAGCATAATGAATTAAAAGAACCAAATCACTGGATCTCACCTTTATGGTGGATGACGCATGTGTTTCGATCAAGATTTAGAAGATTGCAGGTATTTGTTAATAAATTGATTCATTTTTATCATGAAATTGAAATGGACATTTGTTGAGATTATTATAAATTAATGGATAACACGTTTCTGCAGGAAACAATGTTTTCTACAAAAACTTGAATGACAAAGAATTGGAGTTTTTTGGCCCCACCATTCGCAGACGGTGGAATGACCAAGATAGCCAAAAGAAAGATGAATTGATAAACCACATGGTAAACTTGTTCGGTGATACATTAAACAAGAAAGTGGTTACAAAGTTAGCCAACGAGAATTTTAAATATACCAGGGCCCAATATAGGGAGAAATTGCAATTAGACCTCAAGCAGGAGCACCCTACCATGGTTCTAGAGAAAGAGTGGAAGGCCCTGATAAAGGATGCAAAGGAGAACTTGTTTAAAAAACAAGGAAGACATCCACGACCTAGCCAAGCAAGGTACAACAGATGTCATATTATTAGTGAAATATGCTCAGTTATGTTTTTCTTTATTTTTTTAAGTAACAATTCCGATATCTAATGTTTTTCAAAAATTCCATATATAGGCCACCTGAAACCTCCAAAAAAACCAAGGATAGAATGGAAAAGAACGGGCAACATAAACTAGGCTAGGGTGGCTATGGAAAACTAAAATCCCAAATCGTAAGAATTAAATGATTAACTGTGGTGAATATTTATTTAAGAGTAGCGAACAAATATCTGTTTTTGTTATTGGTAATTTTAATGGTGTTATGCATTGCAGTTAAATATTTTCGACACTGCTACCATTGAGGAGGACTTAAATCTTGGTTACAAGCATAGTTTTAAAAGTGTGATTGAATATAGGAGAAGTTTGGGGCATACTCCAATCTCCCCAGCTACGGAGGTAAATAAAATGAATAAGGAAACCACAGTAGCATGCTTGTAAAGTCTATTCATATTTTATTATATCACCCTTAACTAAGTATTTATGTTTGTTTTCAAGCAATAGTGCAATCTAGCAGTATACAACAGACACCACTTCATACAAGGGAGAACATGTCCAATGATAGTGGGGAGTAGAGTACCCATTCCGGTATGTATACTTCAGAATTAGAAATATGTACTGTGATTGTAGATATTTATTTCCTGACTTATACTTATATATTATCTTCTTTAAATGGAACAACATCTAGCTCAGGAGGGGGAACTGTGAGAGGAAACAAGTGGACAATAAATTAATGCACCAACTGTCATAGCGACACAGACAGGTAAAGAGCAATATTGTAATGTTAATCAAAATAATGAAATAGTTATTTCAATTATATTTCAACATATCGATATGATCATTTTCGTTGTTGTAGTTGACGCCCCTGCATAGATGCCTCGATGCCCTTCTCAGCGACGTACCAGAAGTATGGTACATGAGCACATGGAAACAAAACAATAGAAGGACAGGGCGCAAGAAATACAGTGTCAAAGGATGATTATGATACCCCAATCGTCAATTTTTTTAATGTAAAAAAACATAAATCAAAGAAAAAATACATGTATAAATTCATGACTTGTATTTGGATGTTTATCGATGTTTCTAGTATGAAACATTATTTATATGAATTACAAGATTATGCTTCAATGTTTATATGTTCATATGTTTTGATGACTATCCTAGTTATGCATGAATGTCTATATGTTTTCTATATAAACAAAATCATTTGTTGGGTATGGGGAATTGAGAGAAATGTGAGGGGGGGAGGGGCCATATGAGCTTCCACCTTCATGTGGTTGGCCCTGTTCAATAGAGAATAACCTATTCTTGAAAGAAAGAGAAGCTCATTAAGGTATGCGACCACTTAAGTTTTTTCCAGAGTATTTTACATAACTAAATGCATGTTTATTTGCTTATATATTATTTACTCATATAAAGAATTTGTATTTTATGATTCATGCAGGTCTTGGTGATGGAAATGCATCTTGTGGACAAATCTTATCAATTTGTATGGGCTAATGGATGTGGCGAAAGGACAATGATAAGGTAAAGGTTTTTATGTGTTTTTTAAAGTATAGAACTCAATGTAGAACTTATGGAGACATAGAAATGTAAAAATACAATTTTGATTATTGTTAAGATATTCATAATTACTTGGACATTAATAGCATCAAATTAATGTATGAGAACCCTATGTTTGTGGGATGCATAGAGGGTCTATTCATTGTCCCACAAACAAGCGGGTCTCATACATCATTTTGGTGTCTCGCTAGGTTGTGACCTATAAGTACATTTTTGAGATATAAATAATTTTATAAGTCAATGTGCAATAATATATAAACAGATAAACATATTTTGATGAACCATTGAAGTATTGCACCTACAAATGTACTTTGGCATGTTTCTAGGACCATTTATCTCCCCATGCATATTGAATTTTATGAGTAATTGAGTTGATGAGTTTATTTGATATACGTTGCCTTAAATTTATTTTATATGAATTTAAGCATGCTTGAGGTTTTGATCTAATGATTGGTACACAATTTGTCTTTGGAATAATACTTTCATAATTATGATAGTCAATTCAAATTGTAGAGGACACATTGTTGTCATGAGTTAAATTTCTTAATAAGGAGACTACATTTTCGAGAACTTGTGGTTTCACCAAGGGTTCTTGTAGAGACCTTGAGTAGGTCCCACTCAAGGGAATGAAAAGAACCATATTTTCTATGATATTCTCATTTCTATAGTAGTTTACAAGTTTATGTAGTATTTTCATGCAATTTATTACAATATTTTTATTTTCTTCATGTCATTTTATTTCAAGCCATTTTAATTCTGCAATTTTACGCCCCCCCCCACATTTTCTATGCCAGGTAGCGTTTCCTTTGAAACTATTGCTAGTTTTTTTGAAATTCCCTCAACCTACATGTCCTAAGTCATCTCAACCATCTTGGTCTTGGTATCCACATACAAACTGACAACCAAATCATTATGGGAACAAGTGATCTTCCTCTAAGTAAAAAAGAATCAGATCCACCCTTCTAAGAATTAAAGCATCTAAGCAACCATTCCCATGGGAGACCATATGGTTGTATGACCATAGGACTCCCAACTCTACCTACATGCTCTCTACCCCTTGTGAAACTCCATATGGTTGTGAGACCTTGTGCCCTAATATGACATTCTCCCTATGTGGATCTCTCTCCTTGTGCCCTTGAGTGGACGGTCCCATTTTGGTATGCTGTTATCTCGATCTAATCTATCTCTCATATTCACTTAATATCTCTAAACAACTAGTGAAACGAAACACATCAAGCAATACTACAATGCGTATCTAGAGATCTAACTTATCTATAACTAATATAATGATGAAATCCTTGTTAACCTAAAACCCAATGCTTACATATTGACACACATTCCACTTATGTGTATTAGAGCATGGTAATCATAACAACCTTGCGAGATTATGCTTTTCAGTGACTTTAATCCAAATTGAACCTCTGTTTGTAGGAATATGCACATATGCTTTACAACCAAATTTTTTTTAGATGAGTGTAACATAAACCCTTATCGGTCCATACCTTTTCACGCATGCCATCATCTAATGAGGTTGTGGGAGAGAGATTTATTAAGCATAAAGAAATATGAACAACCTCTTCCCAAAAATACTTGGGAAAATAAGGATTTGAAAGAAAACTTCTCACCTTCTCCATTATTGTCCGATTCATTCTCTCAACCATTCCATTTTGTTGTGGGGTGCCCATAAATGTTTTTACATGCTTTATACCATGTTTACTACAATATTCTTCGAAGGATTTAGAGAAATACTCTCCACCATTATCTGTTATATTACATCTTAATAATTTGTTAGTTTCCCTTTCAATAACCATATCAAAATTTCTGAAGAGTTCCTAGAACTTTATCCTTTCTCTTGATAGGGAAATCCAACACCTTTTTTGATGCATCATCAATAAAAAGTAACAAAATAAGCATCCCCTCCCAGTGATTTTACATTAATTGGGCCAAAAAAATCATAATGTACCAAGTGTATCCCTTTTGGGTCTATCCCTTATAAATGATACCTTTTTAAGTCTACCTATAATACAATGTTCGCAAAGTTTAAATTCTACACATTTAATCCTAGGAAACAATTTTTGTTCAACAAGGATTTTTAGGCCTCTTTCAGTCATGTTCCCAAGTCTTTTGTGCCAAAAATTTGTTGTAGGATCCTCCTTTGTAATTGTAGCAACAATATCTGATTTCTACAGTTTTGATTTTAATGTGTAAAGAGTGCCTCTTTTCTTCCCCTTTGCAACAACCAACAAATCCTTTACAATTTTTTATCTTCCCTTTCCAAACACTATATGGCATCCTTCATCATCTAGCATCTCGAATGAAACCAAATTCATTCCATGATTTTGTACATGTCTGAGATGTTTAAGAAATGTAATAAGGCCATCTTCTGTCTTTATTAGAACACCTCCCGCTACTTCAATATTACAAATAATTTTATTACCTAAGCAAACCTTACCCATATTACCAAATTTATAAGAGATAATATGGAAACCTTCATCATCTAGCATCTCTAATGAAACCAAATTATTTCCACGTACTTTTGTACATGTCCTGAGATGTTTTAAGAAATGTAATAAGGTCATCTTCTCTGCCTTTATTAGAACACCTCCCGCTACTTCAATATTACAAATAATTTTATTACCTAAGCAAACCTTACCCATATTACCAAATTTATAAGAGATAAAATTTATGTGCTTGGGGTAGCATGGTAGGAAGCTACATAATATAAAAACTAATCTAAATCACTATCATGAATATAAGTATAAAGGAATGAATCCTACAAGAAACATTGATTAATACCTCACCATCTCATGTAACAACAATAGTTTATTTGTTACTGTTGTTGCTGGCTTCCCTTATCTCCCTTTCTAATATCCTGCAATATTTTATGACATGGCCAAGTTTTCTGCAATGATAGAAGGTTATTCTTCCATGCCTAGTATTTGACTTGTCTCTAGAGATGGGCCACCTTGATTTCTTTCTATTTGGTTTCCTTCTGTGGTCACCAAGGGTTAATTCCTCCATATTTGACATTTCCTCTCCGATGGATTTCTTGTGCATCTCTTCATTTAGTAAACTATTAGAAACATCTTAAAAACACATTTTACTTTTTGGTGTCGCATTACGTATGGTGAAAACCATGTTTTTCGAACTATCATACATTGAGCTCAACAGTAGGAGGGCTTGTATCTCATCATAAAATGAAATATTCAATGAAGTGTTGGGTCAACACTTTGTGAAACTCATTTAAATGTTTGGGCTCCCTTCCTTCATTTTGAGGTTAAACAACCATTTCATAAAAAATTATGTGTTCACCGTTGTGTCTCATTCACATAAATCATGAAGTTTTTTCCATATTGACTCAGTTGTCTTTTCTTGCAAAACATGGAAGTATATCATGTTTGTCAAACACTCTCAGAGTGTGGAAATTGTCTTTGGATCTAACTTCTCACGGTCTTCATAGGTCATCGATGAGGGTTTCTTTGATTTTTCCTCAATTAGAAATTGCAAATGTTTTATGGTGATTACATATTACATTTTTTTACCTCCATACAATCAAGTTTACCCAGGTAATATTTTCAATGTTTAACATCTACTCCATTGGAGGCACCTGTAAATGAACCCTACACACACCTAATCTTCAACAACTACAAGTTGTTAAAAAATAAACAACATTCAATAATAAAATTAAACAAATCTCATGATAAGACACCAAACAAAATAAAAATGACGAAAATAAATGAGAACACAACACCACCTATTTTATGTGGAAAACCGAGTGATGTACTACGAAAACCCTACACACACAAAATATCGTACAAAAGACTTCTCTTTGATACCACGGTTGTTAAAAAATAAACAACAATCAATAATAAAGTTAAACAAAACCAAACACGTGTATGCTATCATAGAAGAAGGTAGAAAAATACCATGGGCTACCAAAAAACCATTCAAGTATGAAGAAGTCATGTCACAATCTAAATGTTCTAGGTTTTAGTTTTTTTTTTGGGGAGATTATCTGTTTAATTTTCCCCAAAATCTGGTGAGAAATCGTTGAATTTATAGATGAGTGGTTAAGTATGTATAATCAGAGTGTCCTAGGGTTTTACAATCCATTTATGCATTGATAAATGCAATTTATAAAAAGGAAGATTGTGTTTTCTCTTAGATTTATATGGTCAGATTCCAGCCAAAAATACCAAAACGTAGAACATTTAGAGAACACCTTTTATTTTATTTGGTCTCACATACAACAATATTACTCTTCCAACATTAATGGGCCTACAGATAAGAATGTTGGATGAGACCATTTAAGATTGTCCAAAACTACCTTCACACGGATGTACAGAACATAGAACTTCTTATATCTATCCTCGGAAGGGACATACACGAGCTTTGATATATCACACTTTCTGTGCTAACCATTTGAGCATGGCCATCATCGCACTCATACCCTACGTGACTCCCATTCCTTACATTAGCAACATAATTCTCATAGTTGAGTGATTCAATGTTATGAACAATGATATAATAGTATTGACAGTGAGCTTTAATTGTGGAGGAGGAGGCATCCAAGCAGTTTGATAGTTGCATATATTCTTTGAAATCAACGATTTATTCAATCTTGTAAATCATACCATCGACGCCATATGGAATATCTTCGAATGGATGGTGAGAACATTAGTAGGTGTGAGAATTTGGAGTTGATATGATTCCACACCCACTTCAAAATCGACATGGAAAATTCTAATGGATGGCGAGAACATTGGAAGGTGTGAGAATTTGGATTTGAGATTCTCCCACGCCCACTTCAAAATCGACATGGAAAATTGGGCGTTGTCTAACTGTTCTACGAAATGTTTTTTTTGGGCGGAATGCGATGACATAAATCTACATGAAATCAATATTTTTTGTTGTTTAAAATCCATTTATGAATGCAGAAATGGATTCAACATGTTGAAAAACCCTAGGGTCACTCGGATTATACAGAAATAATCACTCAAATTTGTGGATCTAACAATTTTTTGCCCAATTTGAGGTAAATGTTCCTGGAAAAAATATCTGAATGGATTTATCTTCCAATAATCACAATTTCCCTTATCAATTCATCTAATAGTATGGAAACTTTTCACAGAATGGAGTTATCCTCCTTCCTTGTTCCACTGAAGACAACGTTGATGACATATTTCTTCAGTACACTCGCTATAGCGGGAAACCCCCCTTATGGACTACACTAGGGTTCAACATGTAGGCATATCTAGCCATCTAAAAGTCTCCTACTTTTTAATACATACCCTGAATATACCCCACATTCATGCATAAAATACAAAGTAAAAAGATCTAGTATCACTACCTTTAACTTTGTGTCCGGTGTCGATCCTTTTGCGTTCGGTTGCTCCACTAACTACAAGTCTCCTCCCAAGGCTGACCTGCATTCACAAATAGACAAACAAGGAACTACAAACATGAATTTCATATATGAATTAGTGGGTTATATGTCATAATAAAACATAAATCAAACATAAATATTGAACACATCATATGGCGGGACAAAAAAAGTATTCCCTTTATTAATATCACAAAGTTTACTTACAATGAGATCGAAGACTGCTCCTCGAACCTGGTCCGGGCTCCTCTTCACCAAGCTCCAACTGCGCTTCCACATATCTATCTCTTCTCAACCTCTCTCTAGGGAATGGAATAGGATTATGATGGAGGAAAAAGGCAAGAATATGGAATTTTGGTACAAAACTCACAAGGTGGCTGCAATTTCTTGGGGCAAGGAGGGGATGTGAAACGGGCAGAGTTTCACTGTTCTTATGCTTGTCTTAGGAATGAGACCCCAACACCTCCTTTATATGACAAAATTATGGTTATTCGGTTGGGTAACGTGCTATAGGTGGTGGAATAGTTGGGAAATTGCCCAATAGCCCGTAATCTCAATGAATTCCTTGCAACTTTTTAATTTTTGCAACATTTGTGGGTATACATAGGTTGTAATGGTGCAACTAGCATACATACGTGAGTTGTAGTGGTGTAGCAAGCGTGTGTACATGGGCAGTAGTGGTGCAAGGTGCGTACATCTTCACAAATAGTGTTTTTAAGAAGAGTTGCTCAGTGATGGCTTGGAAAAAATAGCAAGTAAGATGGCTTGATGCCAGGTATGCATGTATGGTGAAATTTAGAGTTATAACACTCATCAAGAAGATCAGATTTTCTATCCACCACAATAACAACAAGTCTCTCCTGGATAGTATCTTTTATGTTCAATTAATTATCAATATTGAGAGGGAACATTCAAAGTCTACTATAACCGAATAAACAAGTGAAGAATTTTAGGCATTATCATGATTTGATTAGTCTCTGGGCTCATAAAATATAAAATGTTCATTCCAAATGGTTTTGGGACAGGGCATTTACAATGAGGGTGCTACCAAAATTATTGTCATTAGCATTCTTTGTTTTGGTTGTTTTCCTGAGTAAATTACTCTACACAACTTCATTGGTAACACATGCATTGGATGTTGAATTTATTTTTATTAAACATATTAAAAAAAGGGATATTACTTTAATTTCCTTGACTTCCATGACTCTTAGTAAAGGGTTTCACTGTTGAACCACCATATAAGTGGACAATCAAAAAATATGAGGTATTTTTAAGGTGATGAGAAAGCTAATAAATATAAACTTGAATGTGTGTTGATCACCTGAGTGGAAACACTCAGCTCTAAATGAAGTTATGATTGAATGAAAAATCTCATAAAGTGTTTGACAATGATTCAATTTTATAATTGTATACCAAATCAAAGCAACCAACTTCAAAATCACAACTCTTTTTAGGTAGGGATTTACCTTTAACATATTATTGAATGAAAAATCTCATAAAGTATCTGACAACCATTCAATTCTATAATTATATACCAAATCAAAGCAATGAAATTAAGATTCACAAGTTTGTTTACGTCTAATACTTTTCACTTTGCTTAGTATGATAACTATCTTCTTTGCAACTATTTCCCTTGTTTTACATGTAAAGCATGGATGTGAAGTGGGAAGAAGGGGGGGATTTTGTCATAAACATTTTGATGCACAATTAATCTCCATTTAGCTGAAAACAAAAAGACTTGTATAATTGTTTCTCTAACAATTACGTGCTATGATCTTATTCGAAGAAACATATATTTTACAGTTGCTACAGTATAACTCTCACAAGACATGATATGCTCCTCTAAAACTTAATGATGCTCTCATTGATTCTCCAGTGATAGTTAAATACACAAAACTTGCTAATAATCTTGAGATTGCCTATTTAATGTTGGAAAATGAGATAACATATGCCCTCATATAGGACCGTGTTTCAAAATGATAACCAAGATTTTCTTATCCACACAAAAGGATGTGGTAGGAGATTTCTTAGAAAGTAGGGTAAAACTATCAATTTTTTTTAGGCATGGAAATAACGATGATAGTTCGTCACAAGTATGGCATCTACGTCGTAAGCTATTAATGGGTGTTTTTACTCTGCCACGCTTTTTCGTCGCTATTTCCACACTTTTTCGTCTCTACTTGCCACTATTTTTCATCACAAGTATGTCATTTGTGTCGCAAGCCATTGGTGGGGTTTTTTACTCACCAAGCTTGTTTGTCGCATTGCGACAATCTTTCGTCGCTACTTTCCATGCTTTTTCGTCGCAGGTATGGCATCTACGTCGTAAGCTATTAATGGGTGTTTTTACTCTGCCACGCTTTTTCGTCGCTATTTCCACACTTTTTCGTCTCTACTTGCCACTATTTTTCATCACAAGTATGTCATTTGTGTCGCAAGCCATTGGTGGGGTTTTTTACTCACCAAGCTTGTTCGTCGCATTGCGACAATCTTTCGTCGCTACTTTCCATGCTTTTTCGTCGCAGGTATGGCATATGCTTCACAAGCCAGTGGTGGCATTTTTACTCGGACATGATTTTTCGTCGCTATTTCCATGCTTTTTCGTCGCTATTGCCACGATTTTTTTCGTCGGAAGAAGATATACCTCTTTTTAGGATGATGACATGTGGCAGCCTGATTTCGTCATCATTTCCATGAATAACAAATGCGTGGATATAGAAACAAAAAAATTTCCACGAAAAAAATTGTTTTCCTTCATGGAAAGTGCGACAGATATGTGTGGCAATAATAATGAAAAACCGTGGCAAATTTGGTCATATGTAGTAGAATGGTCATCAATTATAATCCAATAAATATAATCACAATAAAATCAAGTATTCTATGCCTCATAAGGACACACTACTTAAACATTTAAGAATAAGTAAGTTTATGTTAACTCTAATTTCAAGAATGGATTTCATACGATAAGAAAAAATAAGAAAGAAATCCAAAGGATACACATAAAACAACATTGCAGTACTCTTAGAGGACAATTTGAAGAGATTATAATGACATTTGGTCTTTGCAATGCTCTAACCTACTTTAAAAAATGGATAAACTCTATTTTTAGTCCCTATTACTCCTTCTCTCTTGTATATATAGATGATATTTTAATTTATTCCTCTTCACTTGAAGAGCATTAAATCCATGTAGAAAAATTCTTGCAGCTTTTCAAAGACAACATAATCATTTTATCATAAAGCAATATGGAAAAGGAAAGGGAGGAAATTGAATTCCTCGGATTTCATATTAAAAATGGAAAAGTGAAAATGCAACCACACATTTGTGAAACAAATAAAAATTTCTCAAATACAATACAATTTCCAAAGGAATTCTAATCATCCCTAGGATGTTTCAATTATATTCTATTTTTCTTAAATATGGATCTATTAAGGATCAAGAGTGATCAAATCTCTTGAGGTGTAATTTTTTTTATAATTTAAGAT
>SNQJ01S0195578.1:7343-17503 GCA_010110895.2 Picea sitchensis | reverse complement strand
TTCAGTAGTTGTTTGGCGTGCTTAGGATAGATAGGTTACAGTTAGGATAGAAGGAGCTCCTGGTACCAGTTAGCAGCATCATACTCTGTTTTCTGTAGTTAGCATTAGATTTGCTTTTCTGTAGTTAGCATTAGATTTGCTTTCAGATTTGCTTTTCTGTAGATAGCATTAGATTTGTTTTGAATGCCCAGAATGGATGTAGTTTAGACAGTACTCTGTGTGTCATGCCTTAAACGAAAATTCTGATAGTAGATGGTTGAACATAGAGGTAGAATGATTTTGTAGAACTGTGCTTTTGAATAGAAATAGCAATCTTAGCCTTTGAGTACTAGACTGTTTGCTTCTGTTTATGATTTCGTAGGAAATGCTCAGTTTTGAATTAGTCATCAGAATTCAAGTTTTCAGAATAGGTGCATGTTTCATTTTTAGGATAGCATTCAAATAAAGACTAGACGCTTGCCTGCACATACTGTGTATCAGCTCGAAGTATACCAACCCTAGTTTGACAATTTAGTGATTCAGGACACTTAAAAGCTTCAATTTAGCAGCCTGACAACTATTATATTTGGGTTAATATTCTTTATGATGAATATGCTTGATAAAGGTTATATTAATGTGCACTCAGTAAATGAATGTTATAGCTAGTGCTTAGATCTAAATATTATGTTACAGTAGATGAATACCTATCATTGAATACATGTTTCTATAATGGATAATGAAGTCTTATTGGAATATTAGGGTCATTGGTCTAAACTAGGATCTAATGAGTATTTGAGGGTTATCAGTGAGTATATCCAATGCCTCTAAGAGAGAAACACATCCCATCCCATGGTTTCACACATCTGAGTCTTGCGGCCACCCATTGGAGCCATCTCAGGTGAGACTGCCCAATGCACTTTCTGCGTTGTGTTTCCTTCTAGTATCCAGAAGGGATGATGGTCAAAGGATTGTTGGTAATCCTGTAGTTAGAACCTGAGTCAACCCACAAGTAACCAACAATGGTTCTTTTGTTGGTCGAAACTCAGAATATTAGATGAGGAGGGATGTAACATGAAGTATAATGCAAGGGTTTAAGAAAGAGGTTGTTTTTAGGTTGGAACCCCACAAAAGAGGATATTGAAAGATGGTTGACATTTTAGGAGCTAGAGGTTTACAATAAAGATAATAGAAGCCCTAGGTTTAAGCCAAGACAATACTTGGAGAGATACATATTCAACGAAATACATGAGATTTTCTTTAGTGAGTTTCCTATGATATTATAGGATTGGATAACATGGTTGAAAGATACCCATCCAACGAATAGAGTTAGATTAGTGGAGTGGACAGAAGAAAGTATCATGCGCTTGAAAAGGGTGAATAATAAATTCACGCGCATAGTAGATTTCTGGATAGACAACATTGTAGTGGGGTATATCACTGATTTTGCAGTAGATATATTGAAGTCTTATAGTGTAGCAGAGAAAGATTTTCTTAAGGGCCCAAGGGGAAGTTACATCAGGTCGTTGTACACTTCGATCAAGATATTATTGCATGATAAAGGGGTATTAACTATGGAATCAGACAACTAAACTACCTTGATTGCATGGGAGAGTTCATGGAAACACTGAGGAAGGTATGAGATGGAAGGGGAAATGGATAGAAAAGAATGCAGTAAAGAGAAATGTCCCATTATGATGGATCAATAGGAGATCCAGGAAATTATGCAGAAGGCGGGAATGACATGCAGTGGAAGACCCTACCAATGTAAGCTCCATAGGAAGAAAAGAGCAGTAGTCGAGAGGAAAGGATTGGAAAGTGATGAGCAAGAGGTAGATGATATTCATGTTGTGGAGCACATCGAAGAGATACTTCATGCCACATATGAAATAAAGACTAGAGGAGCAGGATATAATGAGTAAGAAGTTACCCCTATCCAGATCCAATGTAGAACCTACAACCCCATGTACGACTAACACATCAGAAAATAAAGAGTTGTTTAGAGAACAAGTGACTGACGATCAAAAGAATATAGGAGATCAGAATGGAAGTGAGGGTACAAGTGGAAGTACCAGCAAAAGTACAGGTAGTGGTACAAGTGGAAGTACTAGTAGAAACACCAATGGGAGTTCAAGTCCGAACAATAGTACACAGATATTAGTATCGCGCGCAGTAGGTACATCACATTCGACAATGGCAGGCGTAGATCCAACGATAATATTACCAGAGTTTCATGGGGATGGATCAGAAGACACGGAAAATATCCTATTCGAGTGTGAGCGAATATGGGAAGCAAAAAGAGTCACTTATGAGGCAGCAAAAGTAGCGCAACTAGAAATAACGTTTAGAAACTATGCATTGGATTGGTATATGATTCTAGCAGTAAACAATCCACAAGGTACATTGGGAACAGTAGAAGATATCAAGCAGGCGGTGATCACGGAGTTTTAGAGGCCAAAATGAGAGCATCATTTTATGAATGAGATAATTGAGGTTAGACAGAAACCAGGAGAGTCTTTATGGGACATCAATCAGAAGTTCAAGATATTGAAAGGTAAACTAAAGAATACCATTTTTGACATGCAGCACAAACAGTTGTTTATAAATTCTTTGTTACCACACTTTAAATATCCATTGATACAATAGAAATTGCAAACCCATGTAGAGGCACTACAAACAATGATGCAGTTAGAGGAGAATTAGTATAAGTAGACAGATCCAGCTATCGAGGAGCTGAAGGAAGACCTTAAGAACTTGACAGTTCAATTAAACCAGAATAAAACTAGGGAGAAAAGATAAGAAATGTGGTGTACCATGTGTAGATCAGAGGGGCATCACGAGAATGAGTGTCTGACATTTGCGCAGTACTTGTGAGTAGGGATTCCAAATCCATTTCCTACAGGAGGGCCTTGGTGTGAAATATGCAAGACACATGGGCATGATTCATATCACTGCCCTATGATACAGAAGTACAATACAAAACCAAAGAGTACTTTCTATAACTTGTGTAAGTCAGTATGACATGAAGACAAAAAATGTAGAAATATGGATTTAATGAAGGAAAGAACCTTGTATGCATACAGAATGCAGGATGAGTTTATGGCATGAAATATTGTGCCACGGTTTGGCAATGTGCAACAATTTCAAGCAGTGTCACAGTTTCAGCAACCCCCACAGTATAATTAGGCACCACGGTATCATTAACAAAACATGGATCTACAGGGGAACAGAGGAGGATTCATAGGTAGAGGAAGAGAAGGAATGTGAAGAGGAAGAGGGCCTATTATATTCCATAATTTTCAATAGCAATGACACTATGCCATAGATTGTCCTCAACCAGTAGAAACATGTATGTATTGTTGTGCAGCAGATCACATGACAAAATAGTGCCCGAAGTTAATGACGAAGATCCAGGAGAAGCAAAATATAGATAACCAAAATGTTCATTGGATTGTTGTAGAAACAAGGGATCCTAGGAGGTATGTCAATATAGTGACTAGAGGAGGAGAGAAGATAGGAGAAGATGCACAAGATCAGAAGAAGGAATCTCAGTGTTGGATTCATAAGAACACTCAGCCACAGCAGCAGTTTGATGCAAAGAAGGAGAAGGAAACTTTCAAGGAAGCAAAGAAGGAGTTCCTAGAGGAGAATGAAGCCTCCACATCAAATACTACGCAAAGGAATGATACTCCTATTTTCGATATGCCTCAATCTTTGGATCATACTTGTAAATGAGAGAAAAAAGAGAAAGTAAGTAACTTAAAGAATTTCCTAGAATCTTTCTTTAAATTACTTAATGATAAGAATACCATGGAGTTGTTTAAAAATATGCTTGAGAAATATAGCATAGAAGAAGGGATAGGAACAGAACCAAAGAAGATCAATCGGGTCCATAGAAAGAAAAGAACTAGTAGAGAGTTCATATTGAATGTGAATATAGGATACTTTAATATGGGAAATGTTCTCCTAGACTTAGGATCAGATGTCAACATTTTTCCGAAGACGACTAGGGAAGCAATGGGAGAACCTACACTAGTGTATTCCAATATCCAGTTGAAGCTATAAAACCAACAAGAGTGATTCCCATAGGTAGGTTGAAGAAGACAACAATGGATTTAGAAGGTGTGTGCACCATAGCAGACTTTGAAGTAATGGATATGGTGGATTAGTCTATAACATTTCCATCACTATTGGGAATTGATTGGGCTTTTGATAATCAAGCCATAATTAATTTAAAGACTAGAAAGATGATATTTGAAGCTGGGAACTTTGTGGTAGTACAACCTTTAGATCCCTCATATTTTTAAATATATGTAGAACCCGTGCTTGAAAATGTTCTAGAGGATTATGTGAACCAGTTGTATAATACTACTACTACGCGAGAGGAAGACTATGTGAATCCAACTGCAGATGGAGTACTTAGTTGGAAGAGTATCAATTCCGACATGTCAGATTCAGATACTGGAGTAGAAAACTGGTAGCAAAGATTGCATGAAGTCTCTACTAGGAGGTGTGCCATAGTTACATGTGCAGTAAGATGGGTTGGGACAAAAGTAAGATAGTTTCCCATATTTACTGAAGAGGAAAATTTAGAAAACTTCCTGACAGAGTTCAAATTAGAGATTTTGGATAGACATAGATTACTAGTGTTGGATATAGCACTGAGAGACACACATGCATGATGGTGGGGTGCACATAAGGAGGTAATTCAGGATTGGTATCAATGTAAGCGACTGATGCGCATAAGATTTGGTAGGAGTCAACATGATAGACCCTTACAAAAGTATGATGGGAGAAGGAACCCAAAATATAATATAAATGATTGTCACTAACTAGAGATTGGTACCATTGGGGGAATGGATGCATTACTTTATTCATACATTAGAAGGAATACCTAGTAACTGGTACAAGGTGCAGAAACTGTGCAGAGAAACTATGAGTTGGGGTGCAATGCAGCAGAACCTGATTAGGACCTTTTCATTTGAAAGTGAAAATCCATGGGTGGATCTAGCATTACAAAGGATCAAAAAGAATATATTTGAAGAGTATGGAGTAGATACAGTGACAGTAGACAGAGATTACAAAAAATAAACACTTGAACAATTAGTTTACACTTATTAGGTCGCAGAGGATGAAGAAGTATAGGAAAACCCACGTGACATACAGATAATAGAAGGGGAAGGAGAAAGAGGGTTGGAAGGACCTGTTCTACAATCATAAGAGTTCACTGCACCTATGAATACTAAGAGGGTCAATATTGGGACTGAAGAGAATCCCAATATAGCCAACATTGGAGATTACTGGGACAGTGAAACAATGGAAAAAATAATTGAATTATTGCGCGAGTATAGTGACTTATTCCCAACCACATTTTCAGAGATGAAAGGGGTAGCAAGAGAACTTGGATAAATGAAGATACCCCTCATACCAGAGGCAAGACCAGTTAGACAGAGACCATACATATTAAAACCCATCTATAAGAAGAAGGTGAAGGCAGAAATCAATAGAATGTTAGAATCAGGAATCATAGAGTCTGTGGAAGAATAAAAGTGGATTAGTCCAATGGTGGTCCAGGAAAAGAAGACAAGAGGGATAAGGATATGTGTAGATCTAAGGAAATTAAATGGTGCATTCATGCATGGTATTTTTCCTACTCCATTTACAGATGATGTTTTAGAGAATGTGAGAGGACATGAAGTGTACTCCTTCACAGATGGATTTTCAGGTTACCATCAGATCTGATTTCCTCCAGAGGATGGGTACAAAACTACATTTGCAATAGAGCGGGGGTCATATCAATACACAGTAATGCCATTTGGTTTAAATAACGAACCAAAAATATTTTCAAGAGTAGTAGTAGTTGCATTCAAGTATTTTATACAAAAAAATTACGAAGTTTATTTGGATGATTGACATTATTCAGTTTATTGAAGGACCATGTAGAAATTATGAGGTTAATGTTAGATAGATGTAGGCAATGTCATATTTTCTTGAACGTTAAGAAATGTATATTCAGTACACCGTCTGGCATCCTACTTGGACACATTTTATGCAAACAGGGATTGATAGTAGACCCTGAAAATATTGATGTTATTGTGAATTTCCCACCACCAAAGTCAGTTCGCCAGTTGAGAGCAACATTGGGCCACACTAGGTACTACAAGAAATTCATAAAGCGATATGCAAATATTATTGTGCCCATGGAGAAGTTACTAAATAAATACATCAGGTTTCAGTGGAATGATGAATGCTAAGAGAGCTTGAACATACTGAAAGAGAATATGGTGACAACACCAATTCTGAGCTTTCTAGATTGGACAAAATAATTTGATGTGTATCTATACACTTCATCCATTGCACTTGGAGCAGTTTTAGCATAACCAAGTGAACGAGACATTGATCACTCAATATATTTTTCTAGTAAAAAGTTGTCTGAGTCTGAGAAGAACTACAATACTACAAAAAGGGAAGGTCTGGCTATAGTATATTCCTTACAGAAGTTCAAACATTATTTATTGGGGAAAAATTTTAATATGTTTACAGATCATTCCACTTTGAAGTACCTAGTTAACAAGTCAGTGTTGAGGGGGAGGATCTGTACATGGTTTTTATTGTTTCAGGAATATCATTTTGAAATCATAGTAAAACCAGGGAAGTTGAATATAGGACCAGATCATCTATCAAGAATTACTAACCCATATATGTTTGAATCTCTAACCCATATATGTTTGAATCTCTAACCCATTAATCTATAGAAAAAAAGCATGTAGATTTTGTTGCTTGTTTTGTACGTAGGTCAGTCTTGAGAGGATAGCTACCAACAAGCAATCAAGCGTGAAGAATGATCGACATCAAACATTGGGAACAAGGTATGTTTGTGTAATCATGTATTTGCTTGAAAGAAATGGGGATTAGGTCTGGGACGAAGGTAGAAAGTAGGATTCTTTCGGTCTTATCTGCATGCATAATATAGCCCTAAATGCTAGTCCATAGGGGGATTTCCCACCACAATAGAATTGGTGACCGTACTGGGGAAGTCTCTAGGGTTCCTGGGAATATTTTTGGGTAGTTTTAAAAGACTGGTTTTCTTTCCTGTTTTTTGAAGCTTCTGCAAAGTATGAGCTAACAGAGAGTCTGGTCTTCCATACCAGCTATCTTTGTTATTTGCTTGACTGTGTTTTTTCGAGACCCATAGAGGTACACGTGGCCTGCATAAGGTCTACACGCGTGTACCCATGCCCTACTTTCTTACAACTCGCGTGTAAATGCTAGCTGAAGAAGTAGCAGTAGCGTGTAGATTCCAGAAAATTTTTGAGGTAGTCATCCTCTTCCCGATCAGAATCAGTCATTCTTAGGGGTTTTCTGGAACTCTTTCTAAGTCTTGGTTGTTTGCAGTCTCATCTCAGATTGGTTTGTTTTACGAATTTTTTCCTTACATTGTTTTCTTTTTCTGTTAAAGAGAGTCTCTAAGCCTTCAAGAGATCCTGGTTCTCAATATCAGTGGTCTCTTCCTAGCTTGGATTGTCTATTTTTATTTGTTTCAGAGTTTTAGAGATGCACGCGGCCTGTATAAGGCCAGCACGTGTGTACACGCCCTCTGGCTCTACACAGCTCGCGTGCACACGCTTGTTGTTGGATTGTCAGTAGTGTGTTTGTGCAAGATAGTTTTTGTTAAGGGTAAGGCAGTCATCCTTTCCCTTGACAAGAGTTATACCTCTTAGGTTTTTGAATCTCTGTCCTAGCAGTCAGTATCTTAGGGTTGATTTTATCCTTAGCTTTCTTTTTTCATTTAAAAGTTGTCATTAAAAATATTCTTTAGGGTTTTTAGACAAGTGTGAGAGTCCTTTTTTAAGTTGCTAGTGTGTGATTTCTTGAAGTGATTATTTGCGATCTGTGATTAGGCCAGAATTTTTTCTTGGTTTTTGACTGGTTGATATTTTTCCTTTTTGCTTTGCCAACATTCAAATAAAAAAAAAATCTCTTTCATTTTCTTGTTTGGTTGAAAAGTGTGGTTTTGCATTAGTAACCAGGGAAAAGTCTTTGCTTTCTTAAGTTCTTAATAGTTTACTTATATTGTAAGTAGCTCATATTTGAGTGAATTCCTTCTTTAAGTTTTTTTATTCAAAAGATCTTAGAAAATAAAATAAAATAAAAAAATTTGAAAAGTTGTTGAAAATTTGCGTTGAGTGAAAGTTTTTTCCAGCTTTCTATTCATTTTTTACTTTCATCTTTCAAACATCATTAGTTTCATTTTCATACCCCTTGACATAAGACAAGCCATAAAATTAACGCTAAATCAAAAATTTATTAGACTTTTATGTTTGTAGGGTTAACCAACTAGTTCAGGATTAGGGCCTTGGATTAGGTTGGAGAGGAAACTCTTCAAGGCCATTAAAATCAAACATTGGAGTCTGAGTTAGGGTGTGTCCAAGTCCACTATCATGAAATCTATCCAGGACCCCCCTCTAACACAGGGGATAAACACAAGGTTGCGTGCAGAAAAGTAGCAGAGATAACCCCTCCAAAGTTGGACCAATCATAGTGGAGAACCCATATAGAGGGCTTGTTTTGGGATTCCATCGATTGCATTTTCCACGGGGCTTTGTGGGACTCGAATCCATTCGAGGTCCTCATTTGTCTTCCAGACCACTTTATTTTGATACCCTTGACAGGTTTTTGGCTCAATACCCTACTCATTGTGGTCTACCCGACTTTCAACTGTGCCCGCCTGGTGACTGTTCGCGCGCTGGCAACCTAGTTGCTTATATTTTTTAGGGACATACACAGGTGACTGCAGGGGTATACTGCGGTACCTAGGATAGACATTGGGCCACGCTTTGAAGAGTATACCCAGAGGGTGCTTCCGTTTTCAAGTTTCACTTGCACCAGTAAGTTTCTCTAGTGTTGGTTGTTGTAACTGTTCTTCCAATTAATTTAGTGTTTGTCTATCTTATCTTATAGGGAATTTTTTAGTGCGTGTTGTTTTTGAACTGTTAGACTACCCTAGTGTGTCTTTGATCTTCTCACACAGTGGAGGATCATGAGCTCCGTCGGTCACAAAGGCTTCTTGGCCTACCGCCGGTTACACTGGAGCCACCCCCACCACCACTAAGGCGAAAGCTATACCAACAAGGGTCTTTTGAAGCGAATGGGTCACAAGAAATTGTGCCCGACCAACATCCAGAGGAATCGACCATTTTAGACCTTGGAGTGCAAGATTTTGGTCAGGTTGAAACCTCCACCATTGATCTTTCAGCACCCACCATCATACCAATTCATCCTTACGAGTGCCAGACAGTGTCGCATGCAGCAATGGAAACAAATGTTGTTACTCCTTCTGGGAATTCTTCAATTCCCACTACGGTTGTCACCACAGGAGAGTTTCCACCTCCTAACCCACCGTCACCAGTCTGATCCACCATGGTCTTGACCACCTCTACATCGCATAGTGGTCTGATCCCGTCTCTAGTGGCGGCTACAACCCCTTTCACACCAAGTGCGACAGGCCCTCCATTCTCATACGGGATGCCTAGTTCAGGTACAAGTCCTGTAC
This sequence comes from Picea sitchensis, assembly GCA_010110895.2. NCBI lineage: Eukaryota > Viridiplantae > Streptophyta > Pinopsida > Pinales > Pinaceae > Picea > Picea sitchensis. Next base: position 7,974 of record SNQJ01S0195578.1, on the reverse strand, counting down.
TTTCCTACTCCACTTCACAGACTTTAGGTCTGGGGGCAGGGAGCTCTAACGCTCCTCTACAAGGTCACATGGGTGTCACTCTTGCTCCTTTTAACGCTTTCCCTTATGGGGGAGGTCATATACCTCCTTCCTCCCCTTCACTCGGTGGCACGCATCAGCAATCTGTCAGGCCACCTGCACACCATAGTTTACTTGGAGCGGAGAGTCAAGGACCACCTTCGCATAACATGTTGGTAGGTTCGACACCGTTTTCTTTGTTCGGTGCATTTGGTAACAATGCCTTCTCATCGACTGCTTTCCTGATTGGGGGCAATCCTAGTCTCGGACAATCTATTCCTATGCAGGGTACTATTCCTGCACAGGGGGCACACCCAGAAACTTCTTCCGCATCAGGGCCTTGGAATTCTTGGTAGGGATCAGTTCCCTCATTAGGAATTCCAATATAGGGTAATTCTTTTCACAATCAATGGAACCCTGAAAAAAGCACTATGCCTATCCCCACTGGACCGACATGGGGCAATCCTTCCCAAAGTCCTTCGAATTTAATGCATGCCCAACCATCTATGTCCTATTTTGGAAATCAGTCGATGATGTCTCCTCACATGCAAAATCCATATGCTGGCCATGGCCA
>SNQJ01S0195575.1:0-12611 GCA_010110895.2 Picea sitchensis | reverse complement strand
ATTGAATATCCGGCTTCTTCTAGAGAAAAGTACTCCTAAAGGCAATGCATCCACAACCCTCTGCTAAAACACTACTAAAAACTATAAAACTTCTAGGTAATAGCCAAATAAACTCACCTCTTCCGGAGGTGGGGAATGTCAATGGGCGCCTGCCATAAAATGATCAAAATTACATTACTAAGCCATCTTCCTGCTGCTCTAAATAAAGCGTAAATACTCCAAGCAAATTATTCACTCTTTGAAATAGGATACCGACCATGAATTCACTTCCTCTGCAATTTAGATATTAAATTTTACAAAAAGGAGACATTTGAATGTAGAGCCACATAAATTCTACTTCGTTATATTCATAATTCCTTGTATGCATAATCTGTTAGGTGGAACTTATAGGTGAAAGTACATAGCTGCTTTAAAAAATTGCAGTCACATAAAAGTTGCTTAAGTTAAAAATGTGAAACGCTCTTGGTTAAAGACATAGATTTATCTTAATTTTAAATTTAATAAATGTTGGGATAATATTTATTAGTTTTTTTAATATTGCTAATAAATTTAAATAATTAGGTAATTAAAATTATATAAAGAATATTAACATTTATTAAATACAATATTATATTTAAGAGTTGAAGTCTATTATAAGTTAAGAGTATATCCAAGAATTTGTAAGCCAAATGTTTTATGGGAGATTTGAATCCGTCTGGGGAGTTTGCAAAATCTACTTTCCAACCATTCCAACTATCCATATCTTATAAAAATCTAGATAAACAAATGTTCCATCTCAGATTTGAATCTGAGTGGGGAGAGTGCAAAACCTACCTTCCAACCATTTTAATTATCCATATCTCATAAAAACCTAGATGGGTATAACCTATCTATGAAAATGGCATTAAACCATTATAAACCAGAAGTTGAATTAAAAACCAATGATTAGGTATAGTCTATTTATGGAAATTGCATTAAACCATTATAAACCAGAAGTAAGAAGACAAAATAAACAAATGTCTTACCCTTTGAAGGGTGTTTACTCTTGTAGCCTCCTTATCACAAGGGACCAAATGTCTTATCAGAGTTTTGAACCTCTGTGGGGAGAGTGCAAAACCTACCTTTAGAACTATCCATATTTCATAAAAACCTAGATATGAACCCAAAAATGGGAAGCCAAAATAGACTAGATATATTATAGACCAAAAATGGAAAGCCAAAATAAACAAATCAAATCCAAAAATTGCAGTCCTTATTACTTCACTAGAGTCACACCCATAAGGGGGGTCCCACTTTTGAAGGCCATCTACCCTTCTAGCCTCCTTATCACAAGAGACCAAATGTCCCACTTTTGAAGGCCATCTACCCTTCTAGCCTCCTTATCACAAGAGACCAAATGTCCCACTTTTGAAGGTCATCTACCCTTCTAGCCTCCTTATCACAAGGGATCAAATGTCTTATAGATTTGAACCTGGGTGGGGAGAGTGCAAAACCATTCAAAATATCCCTTCTAGCCTCCTTATCACAAGGGACCAAATGTCTTATCAAATACTTGAACCTGGGTGGGGAGAGTGCAAAACCTACCTTCTAACCATTAGAACTATGCATATTTAATAAAAACTCAAATATAAACTATATTATAGAATAGAAATGAAAAGCCAAAATAAACAAATCAAATCGAAAAATTACATAGTTATTACTTCACTAAAGTCACACCCGCAAGGGGTCCCACTTTTGAAAGGCATCTACCCTTCCAGCCTACTTATCATAAGGGACCAAATGTTTTGTCAGAAATTTGAACTTGGGTAAGGAGAATGCAAAACCATTCAAAATATCCGTATTTCATAAAAACCTAAATATGAATTATATTATAGACCAAAAATGAAAAAACAAAATAAACAAATCAAATCCAAATCATTATTGTCTCACTAAAGCCACACCAACAAGAAGGATCCCACTTTTGAAGGGCATCTACCCTTCTAACGTCCCTATCGCGTCTTTATCACATGGGACCAAATATCTTATTCAAAATTAGAATCTAGATAGGGGAATGCAAAACCCACCTTCTAACCATTCAAACCATCTATACAAATGCCTTTAAATGACTTTAAACCCATTATATATAAAAAAAAATAGAAATAAAAATGAGGAAATCAAATCCAAAAATTACATAATCATTATTAAAAAAAAAATGAGGAAATCAAATCCAAAAATTATATAATCATTATTATTATGTTACTTAAGCCCAATAGAAGACACGGGCACCTAATAAATTTAAAGCTACAATTGAACCCTGCAAAAGTCAATCAAAATGCATATAATAGCAGAAAACCTAAAAAGGTTGTCAATATTTGTTTTTACATATTTTAAATAATTTATTCTTATTATATATGATGACAATTCTTTACATTACACTTTTAAATATATTATTTTTATTATATATTTTTGCAAATCTTTGAATTGTGTAAAAAACAATCACAAAATATATGCATATGGTTATTAATTTGATTAATATTAAATCAAAGTTACCAAATTTGATTGTACAAAATAGTGGTTTTGATCAAAGGGTTAAATTCTATGTATCGTTGGTTTGTGGGACGAACAACGATGAGGACTCATTTTCTCCATACTAAAGAACATGTCCAAATTTTTCGGGGACTACAATAATATATATTAAAAATTTAGATTTCATTATAAATATTTGTAGTTGTTTCAAGTTTGTAAGTGTTCGTTTTATAATAAAGATTTATGCAAGAAATGTAAATAACTAAAGCAATTAAGAAACCATGATGAACAAAGAGAAATAAACACTGGCAGAAAAGGCATATTCTATATTCATCAATGCTTCAAAATAATCATGTACATAGACGTACATATATAATACAAGAAGACCATAATTGTTATGTAACTGTATAACAGTTAGGTAAACCAACAAAATCAACTAACTTATGATAGAGTTTTAACATCCCCCCTTAATCATAAGTTCATTCTTGCCTGAAAAACTGCCACTACTTAACAATCACATGTGTCAAGCGAATATTCAAAGGGCTGATTGAAGATGCTCTCTGAACTCTGAAAAAATAGTAGAAGTTGATGTCTTCTACTAAATTGGTGGTTTAAGGGTGACCACAAACTCATTTGGTGGTTTCAGGATGACCACAAACCAATCTGGTGGTTTCGGGATGACTACAAACCGAATGTCTACCAGAAGCTGATTTCTTCTACTAAATGGCATGGTTTTAAGTTGACCATAAACTAACAAGAGCTCAAGGCTCAAAAATATGAAAATGTAACAAGCAGAACTTCATGTCTTCTGCTCAATTGGTGGTTTTAAGCTGACCACAAACCATATCAACAACAATATGTTCAGGAACAAGACTGCATACCAAGAACTAGGTTGCATACTTGATCATCTGTTCACAGGCTCTAAATCAAACTTGGAACCTAACTCAACTAGATTTCCCCCCTGTCAGGGACAAGTGGTTCCAATTCCCTTGACCATCATTCGCAAGTATGGCCAAGAAGAGATCCAGCACATCAAACTGTCTTTTGACGGAGTTTGAAGACTCGATCTTCAACTCAGAAGACTACATCAACTGGGCCCCGATCATACCCTAAATCATCAAATCTTGAAAAACATTCATGTCCATCAACTGTAGAAATATCTCCAATCAAGTACGACTGTACTCGTGTATAAATCCAGCAATAAGACTGCTCCAATAAATTGGCTTCCAAACGCCAACGCCAATTCCCTAACCATTCAAAATGAAGTTGTTTCCGCTTGCGCTTTTGGCACCTTACTGAGGGGTGATTTTTCTTCCCACAAAATCTGCATGGGTGAAGATCAAAACAGTTTGACCTATCATGGCCAAACCGGTGACATTGTTTGCACTGTATGGATTCTTTATCTGACTTATTATCATGATCTAGAATATCTGTAACAACATCTTCATCAACAATATCCTGTACTTGTTTCTTACCAATATCCTCAAGCTATGTCGTCTTATCATCATTCAAAAAACCTCCACTCACAAAGCAAACAGGTTCGCAATAATTAGGAATACGAAAAAAGTTGTTAGCATCCTTTACATATCCTAGTCCATATCGATTTCGTTTAAATCGTAATTTTTCCCATGGTCGAACAATACATTTATCCACAACTTTTTCTGACCTAGGGACTTCATCTAACTGATCTTCATGTTTATGACTTTCATCACTAGTCAACTGAGCATCTTCATTCTCATCCTTGATGTCATTGTGTTTGTTAAAATCACATTGTTGGTGTCGAAGCAAACTTAACTCATCAGACAACAACTTGTTTTGAAGTTTGAACATATCAATCTTCTTGTGCGTTACTTGTAAACAAGTAATCACTGTGTTGAGGGTGCACTTGTTTATTTCAATTGTAGATTTCGTAGTTGAGTTAATTAATGTGTGCAATATTGTAAATATTTCTTCAATTCTTGCTATTTGTTTGTATGTTGATGCCACAAAGTCCAATTATGTATCATGTTGTGCATGTGATATCCTGTTATGCATGCGAAGAGGCGAAGAGCAATCATTCCTTGTATGAACGTTGCTAAAAAACTACAGGATTTGTATCCCGTTGTGCATGCCAAGAGCAATCGTTCGTTGAATACTGCCAAAAAACTACAGGATAACCAATGACTTAGACGCACACAAAGATCCTAAGACCCCCTTATTCAATTTCAGGTAGGTCAAAGACGCCTTATAACTTCCACCTTATAACTTCCAAAAACTCCTTATAACACATTTACAAACACTCGTTAACACCCTTATAACTTCAAGTACAATAATGGAGAAAACTCCTTCATACAAAACCTTATAACTCCATTACAAAAATCATACTAACAAATGCTCTTAACAATAGGTCTTATAACTCCTCTACTAAAAGAAACCCTTATAACTTAAAATATCGAAAACGAGGAGGAGGTAGTACAACTAGTGGGTGAAATTACAATTCGTTAGCGGTTTTACAACAACCATTTAAAATTGCTTTACAGGCGAAACTTCTCTACAGACGATATTATCCTGGTTTGAGAAAAATGGAGTAGGACGACTCAAGCTCGCCTATAATGTTCCTTGGCAGAGCTTCTCAAAGATCAACCAATGTCGACTCCGACGGATTGAACCCGCAACCTCAGAAGCCAAAAACTCCAGGTAAGAAAACCCAAATTTCTCCCCCTAGCGCAGAAGAAAAAAATCTCAAATGATTCATTTTTCTCCTTTTACAACCCTCGATAACATATCAAAGGACGTTGTTGTTTGCATTCTGTCATTCCTTTCGCCTGATGAGATCTCGACATGTTGTTGCCTGAACAGGCAGTTGTGCGATCTCGAACTTCTTGCAAACTATGGCTATTTACCAGGATTCATGGAAAATCTAAAGGACCGTGATGCCAAAACAGAAACTCAGAATCATACATAGACCGATGCGGTCGATGTTGAGAGTCATTCGATATCCTCCTTTCCTTCTGGGACTCAGTTGTCATCGACTCTTCCTTTTTATGTAAGCTTTGAAGGGAAAAACATGGCATGGATCATGGTTACAAATTCCATCAACTCCTTCAAAAAAAATTAAATAATAAAACTTCTACTATAATAAAAATATATCCAGAAACTGAATCAACAGGTAGCCCAAAAAAATAGAGTAAAAAGAAACGCATCAACTCATCGTTGGGATTTTTAATCTGTACACAACTGTTGCTGCTCCGTTTTCATCATCAAATGCTAAAAATAAATATCATCCTAGGCGTGCACTCCATCTCTCTCTTATTCATGCAAAACTTGATATTTGTATCACCAAGCATGCCCTCTCTTCAAAATGCATCCATCACAATCCCAATGATCATAAAATTGTTCATAAAGAACAATGTGGTCTCCATTAGGGTTCGAAATTCACAAACAATGCTTGGCGGCTTTCTTGCTCTTCCTCTACACGAGCAAATACAACAACAGCTCCAGAAATGCAGACTATTGTTTTTCTCTGCGCGAGTCAAAAGTCTTTGGTCGAACAAGCTCAAACAGTTTCTTTCTTTGCGCGGGTCGAACAGGCGAATGATGGAAGCGCCTCTGCAATTTTTTTCTTCCTCTTCCAACAACTCGCGACGACTATGGCAGGGCCTCGGTACTTTTTTTTTTCTCTGCCTCTTCCAGCAGGAACTCGCAATGGCTTTCTCTCTATCAGGCCTCCATTGTTCGTGTCTAAGGTTTTAACCCGCCTTCACTTATCAAATTGCCTCTTCCCGTGCGTGCAATTAGAGCATAACCGCCTTCACTCATCAATCGCTTCGTCCCGTGCCTAGGGTTTTGGAAAACTCCAAGTTCTGGTTTTTTTCAAATGATCCATGGTTCTCATGCGGCTCAACAACTCTCACTCCTCTAAGTAGGAACTCCTTCACAGGCCATAGGCATCACAATGCTCTGATACCACTGTTAGTTTCATAATAAAGATTTATGCAAAAACATAATGTAAATAACTGAAGCAATCAAAAAACCATGATGAACAAAGAGAAATAAACACTGGCAGAAAAGGCATACTCTATATTCATCAATGCTTCAAAAAAATCATGTACATAGACGTAACTGTTATGTAACTGTATAGCAATTAGGTAAACCAACTAACTTATGATTAGAGTTTTAACAGTAAGTATAATAGGCTATATTATGTAGAGCTCTTACACTTGTCAATTTTGAAAAGAACTTGACTAATTTAGAAAAGGGTTGACGGACGTTCCATTATTGGTTGCTAGACAAGAACAAAATGCAGTGTTTTAGGAAATTTAAGTGTAACTATTTTGGATTTGCAATAAGATCTATTAAGGGTTTATGAGACAAAAGTCTCTCTATAGTAGTTTTTCTTCCTCATATTTCTTGTTGATGATGATTATGTTAAAACATAAAAAGCATTTCCTTCTCAATAGGTTCTATAGATTTTTATAACTGTGTTGAAAACCATTATAAAACACTTTGGTTTTGTAAAGAGATTAGATACATATTTCAGATTAAGAAGGAGAGTGAATAGGAATTTATTCAAACATTTAGTACCCAATATGAGTCACTACAATCTAATTGTTTTCACAATAAAACTTGAGGTTGGGATGGTGGAAGAACAAGAGCAATAACCACAAGGATCAGCCTTTTAAAATGTTGCATTTCCTGGTTTTTTTGGCATGGAGACTTTGCTTGCTATAACGTCATTGCTGAAAATACAATAGCTAAATCACTAGAAACCCATCATACAAAACCCATATTTTGAGCTGCAACTTGTACAAACAAAGTTAGATTCAGTGCACCACAGAAATTATGGCTGGGAAAATGATCATATTGTCCAATCATCAATGTTCACTATCAAAACTAAAGATATATATTCCCAAAATATCCTTGAAATCTACCTAGAACATCCCCAGAAGATTCTCAAAATTTGTACAAAACATCCCTAAAATCTGCCCAAAACATCTTGGGAACAACTAACAAATCCCTAATAAAATTCCCATCAATTTAAGGACATTTCCCAAAAGTCCCCAAATCCAGCTTTTTTTGGCATGGAGACTTTGCTTGCTATAATGTCTTTGTTGAAAATACAATAGCTAAATCACTAGAAACCCATCATACAAAACACATATTTTGATCTGCAACTTGTACGACAGAGTTAGATTCAGTGCAGTACAGAAATTATGGCTGGGAAAATGATCATATTGTTCAATCATCAATGTTCACTGTCAAAACTGAAGATATATATTCCCAAAATATCCTTGAAATCTACCCAGAACATCCCTAGAAGATTCTCAAAATTTGTACAAAACATCCCTAAAATCTGCCCAAAACATCTTGGGAACAGCTAACAAATCCCTAATAAAATTCCCATCAATTTAAGGACATTTCCCAAAAGTCCCCAAATCCAGCTTTTTTTGGCATGGAGACTTTGCTTGCTATAATGTCTTTGTTGAAAATACAATAGCTAAATCACTAGAAACCCATCATACAAAACACATATTTTGATCTACAACTTGTATGACAGAGTTAGATTCAGTGCAATACAGAGATTATGGCTGGAAAATTGATCATATTGTTCAATCATCAATGTTCATTGTCATCACTGAAGATATATATTCCCAAAATATCCATGAAATCAACCCAAAACATCCCTAAATTTTTTCTAGAAGATTCTTAAAATTTGTCCAAAACATCCCTAAAATTTGCCCAAAACATCTTAGGAACAGCTAACAAATCCCTAAATCCCTAATAAAATTCCCATTAGTTTAACGACATTTCCAAAAATTCCCAAATCCAAGTTTTTTTTTTTTTTTTTGAAAAATTGACCTGTAACTCAACAAGAAGATGTCGAACACAATCTTTTCAATACGGAGAGAGGTGTCAGCAATTCGAAATTCCAAATTGTAAGTACGTCATACATCCATTTTTGGCCCGAAACTTAAATTAAAATCCACTAACTGGGTATAAGCTCTATGTTCGGGAACGTTATTTGAAAATGACATTCAACCAATATGAAAAAAAATTGAAATTAAAAATTAAATTAGCATATTAATTCATGAATTAATACATTATTACTATTTTGTATAAAGTTATATGAGTAAGATGTTATATATATAAAATAATGATGGTTAATTTTTTACTAAAACTTAAAAGTGAGCTGCCGTTTAAGCAGACAACTAGGCAACCTTCCACTATTCCTATCAATATATCCAGTATAGTAACTTATATAATAATTTAATCTAAAAAGGAAAAAATCTACATGATGAAACATGGTAATCACAAAATATTATATGGTAACTTATATATTTTTAAACAAAAAAAATTACATGATGAAACATGGTAATCACAAAATATTACAGGGCTCGAAAGGGCTTTGAAGCTCTGGATCTCTTCCTTTGCCCATGAATGACCAAAGTAAAAAGAGGTATGAGCAAAAACATTGGCTGAAAGATGAGACAGAAAAGACAATGCTGGAAGTTGAAGATGAGCTTCAATTGGAGAGATTAGTGAAAACAAAGAATTCAATCTAACTTTTCATATTTTATTTTGTGGCTATTTATAAACATATCAAATTTGGAAGTATAATGATAAACCCCTTGTTTGCAAAGTTATTTGGAAGTATGTTAGAAAAGAAAAACAGCAAGTGGGCAGAAGAAAAAGATAAACGTGCTAAAGGGCAAGCAAGGTTTTAGACTTAAACATTCCACAGTTGATCATTGAAGGCACATCATTGAAAAAGTTTGGGAAAAAAAGGAAGAAGTTTTTTGTTGCTTTGTTGATTTCAGAAAAGCCTTTGACATGGTTCCTAGGAATAAGCTTTGGGGCAGAATGGAGGAACTCGGAGTTCCCAAGCATTTGAGAGCAGTTGTGCATAGGCTGTATGAAGAGAGGTGAAAGTCAAAATTAGAACTTTAGCAAGCATTTCTAAAAGTTTTAGAAGCGATATCGGGGTCAAGCAAGGTTGCCCATTGTCTCCTACCCTTTTTGGGTTATATATTGACAAGATTGAAGAGTGGCTAATTCGCAAGGGAGTGACGGTATCCATTTGGGCAAGTTCGTTATAAGGCTTCTTTTGTACGCAGATGACCTTATATTGATTGCTAAATCGGCTCTTGGTTTGCAAGAGCACTTATGTTCCCTTGAGCATTTTTGTAGAAGGGTGAGGATGCAAGTCAATATTAGTAAAACGAAAGTAGTGGTTTTCTCTCACAAAAGAAAGCATAACCAACATAAGTTCTACTTTGAAGGCAACATTCTAGAAGAAGTTGCAGACTATAAATACCTCGGAATTGACTTGAACAAAAATTTAAGTTGGGATGGTTGTAGAAAGAAAAGAACTTTAGGGGGTTGGAAAGCATTTTATGCTTTTCAAAACAGGTGTAGAGAGGTAGAGTTGTGGGACTGGAAAACCACTCTAACTCTTTTTGGGCTTCTAGTGATTCTAGTGATTCTCTACGGTTGTGAACTATGGGCCAGCAGCACAACCGAGATGCAATGGAAACAAATTGAGAAAATTCAAAAGCATTTGATTACAAACAAATTCAAAATTAAAAATGCAGTTCCTTATGCTATCTTGTTAAGTGNTGTGTTTAGTGACAGATTGTGCAAAAGAAAGAAGACTTGGATGCAGCAAAATAACAAATGGTTCAGTAAATGGGGCATTTGCTTGAGCATGTGTCCTACAAAGAGTAAAGAGATAAAAACTTTTGTTATGGATAAGTTCCACAAACGTACTTGGGAGAAAGAGCTAGGGAGAAAGAAGTACTACATTGTAGAGTTTAACCCCACTCATAACCATTAGCAAAAGGCGTACATAGGGGCCAATATTTCTTGGAGATCTAAAATTCTTATTGCTCAATTAGGGACTAATTCTCATCAACTCTGTTGTGAAACAGGGCACTGGAAAAGGCCAAAAGAAATGTGGGAGGAAAGAGTATGTATTTTGTGCTCTTCCGAAAAAGTGGAAACAGAAAAACATTTCATTTTAGAATGTGGGGCCTTCAAAGACAACAGGGAAAATTATGCAGGTATTCTGGCAGCTAGTTCTTGGGATAATCTATTCAACGAAGAGTTTGTCAAGAAGTTGGGAGCGATTATTGTAAAACTTCACAGGAAAAGGGCCGAATACAAAAGCCAGATGGAAAAGCAATTTGTCCCATGGACGTTTCTTTCTTTCTTTCTATTTATGTTCCTTTTCTCAAAACATTAAGAGTTGAAAGGCCAATTTCACTTTTTTCTAAAACTAATTCACCCAAATTTTATAGAACAAAATTATGTATCCTTAAGAATGGCCAAAATTTTATGGTAACTATATAAATCCTTTAAAATTTAAATATTTTGCAAAAATATCACCAAACATTTTACATCTTGCATGTTAAGGTTTCCACACTTAAACATTTCCATCCTAATATTTTCCTTAAACATACCTATGTCTAACTTGGTATTCCACCATTACCTTATTTTCCCAATCTTCATGCCATCTTAACTAATTTGAAATAAATTGGTAAATTTATTTTAAACCTCTAAAACTCAATATTCACACTTCTTTATTCCTCTCTTAACCTTCAATAATTCACACAATACATAGCATCCAAATCAACAATGACAAATAACCATGATAAATTCATAAGGCCAAGCTAAACCCTCTACCTACTATCACCCATGAGAAGCACATTGAGACCAATGCCCATCAGCAATAATAGAATCTTCCACAAAGCATCTTAAAAAAATCCACTAGACCAACAACCCATGACCCAATATTGACTTCAAGAGATCTCCAAACTCCCAATTATAGATTCACTTCAAGAGATCTAAGCTCCCAAGTATAGGGTTCAATGCCAAAGAAACAATTAGAACAATGAATCTACATCCAAGAGAAAAACAATAAAATCACATGCAATAACCTCAATCACTATTGTATTGATAATAATTCCCATCATCGACAACACTGAAAATTGAGGTACTATTAGCTCCCATTCCTCACTTACATGCTTGGATTGACACTTGGAGCAGCAACAACACATATTCATGGATGATTAAGTGATAATATGGTAAGGAAAAACAATCCCTCCCTACTTCTAGTTCAACCTCCATATTAGCCTTTAAACTTAGAGTTGTATTATGAACCCTTAAAATAAAAATAAAAAGTTTTTCCAAAATCCTCTACCACATCAGGAAACTTTATGAAGACGTCTAGCCAGGCATACTTCTTGCTTGAAACTTTATGAATACTTCTTGCTTGCATTAAGTCTCCCAACTAAAGCACATTTAATTCCCTTGGCTTTAAAACTTTATGAAGACGTCTAGCTAGGCATACTTCTTGCTTGCATTAAGTCTCCCAACTAAAGCACATTTAATTCCCTTGGCTTTGAGCAACACCAAGCCTTGGTAATGAGCACTTAAATTTATTTTTTTAAATCATTTTTTAATTCCTTTACCCAAACTTGAACTCTATGAAGAACTCATTGGGTGTAGCATGACCGAGCCTCGGAGCACAATTAAATCCCTACTTTTCTTCGAGATCTAAGACAATTTTGCCCATACTTACCTTTCCTGAATTAATTTTAATTTTCTGTTTTATATTGTGGAATTTGTAACTTATTTGGTTTTATATTATGGAATTTGTAATTTATTTATTATTGTTATTTTTTATTTTTTAAATGAAATATGCTAACTGAACATTTAACACAACCATTACACAATCTCCCTTTTATTACAATCTAAAATACACTTCTCAAAGCAACAAAGAGCATAAACATCTAATAAATATAAAAAATCATTTAAACCTGGGTTAAAATTTGGTGTAGCAAATACCACCATCCATTACTATACATCATCAAAATTTGGTGTAACAGCTAGCTGGTGAAAATCAGGTTAAAATTTGGTGCAAATTTGTGCTGCGGTTCAATTCAAATCAGTTTGATAAACAAAACATAAAATGTGCCATAGTTGCCGTTGTTGAAGATCTATAACATGTAGCTTAGAGGCAGAGGTATGTTGGTGTAATCGTGTCCTGGCTACGTGTCGAAGGAGGTCTCACTGCGTAAAAGCAGCCCCAACATTTACTTCAAAAAAAATGGTTATAACGGTCACTTTTAGCCTTTTACAGGGGAGGA
>SNQJ01S0195574.1:6831-24335 GCA_010110895.2 Picea sitchensis | reverse complement strand
GGTGTAATTCCTAGAGTGGGGTGAGGGGTTGGGCACAAAGGGTGGGTAATGGGGGGAGGTGGGATTCTGAGAATCTCCTTCACCCCATAATTGTTTTTTATTGTTTATTAAATATTTTTAAATTTTTTATTAAATAACATGGGAGGTGGGATTTTGTCCCAAAATTATTTTTTTTAATTGTTTATTAAATATTTTTTGTAATTGTTTATTAAATATTTTTTGATTATTTATTAAATTTGTTTCTTTAGTCAATTTTTGCTAGTTCAACCGGTTAAGGTGTGGATTTTGTTTGGTAGGAAATATGATTTCAATATCCTTATAGTGTGTTTAGTCGGGAGGAGACACCCAAAAATCCAGTCATATTAAGGGTTGATGCGACCCATGCAAGGTGCAATCCTCGAGTGATTTTGACAACTTAAATGCTCCTGGGTTGTGGTTTCTTAGCTAACGATTGAAATGTTAGCCTTGCAAGTGATGATCATTTCTAACAAACAAACAAAAAATTATTTCTTTAATTTGTTTATTAAAAAAAATTAAATATTTTTTAAGTTTTGATTTTTAATTTGTTTATTAAAACAATTGTTTCATAATTTTTTTAAGTTTTTCCTTTTTTTAAGTGTTTTTTCAAAAAAAAAATTATTGATTTTGTTTTTGTTTTGTTTTTTAGTTTTTTTTAATATTATTATTATTATTTAAATAAATAATTGGGTTACAGTTTTTTTTAAATGAGTTTTTTTTTTATTAAAAAAACTTGTTTGTGGAGTTTTTTTTCAATGTTTTAATGTAAATTTTAAAAAATAATTAATAAATAAATATTCAAACAACAATTTAAGAGACAATTTCGATTTTTTTCTACGATAGTATTAGTTATCAAGGCCACGACTTCAATTAAATCGTAATTTTAACTGTAAAAAGAACTAGTGCTACTAGTAGCATCACTTTTCGATTCAAGGGTGAATTTTAAGGTTTTCGTCTGCAATGGTATGAGTTTTCAAGGCCACAATTTCAAACAAGTCAAAATTTTAACCACCCAAAAAAACGGGTTCTACCAATAGCACCACTTTTTATTCAGAGGTAAAAATAGTCATTAAATGCAACCTATAAAAAAACAAAAACTCTAGAGAGTTCTCATTAAGTTAGTAACTTTGTTTTGATCAATAAATGATAAACACGACCCATGTCATACAAATATACACAAAGAATATCAGCTCAAGTATAAAAAGGATGTGTGTTTTGCATGATGAGGAGTACAACATGTAGAGATATGCAATCATATTCCTTGGGGCATTACACGCCTTCTCACATTCAATGTTTGTAAGGTGGTACTCTGTGAGCACATTCAACATATGAAATCAAGTTATTGTTGATGCTCAAATTGTTCAAAAATCTTAACAAAAATATCACGAGGATAAATCCTCTTATGTTTTTAAAGAGGTGGTGCTCCTCTATAATTGTTAAAACAAACTATCAAAATGCAGTGTTAAAAAAATGTACAATCACAAAAACAAAGGTTCATGAGAAAAGGATCAAAAAGAAAAATATAATATCTTTACAATATTATATAGTAGTAAATAAAATATCATATAAGATTAATATATTGCTCACATCCATCACAATATAAGCAAGATTTGGTCATATCATAAGACAAAAAATATATACAGCCACAATGCAGATAAATTTAGATGAGTATTGCATTTAAATCTAAAATAAATATGATGAACACACTCCAAAATCTCATAAATCTAAAAGTCTGAGAAATAATTTCATCTATGCCCTAAAATAGTTCTCTGGAGAGTTCAAAAAATAATTATTTGGTTTTACACTAAAATGTAAAATTAAAATAAAATCATTCGACCAAGTAGACTGGGATGGGGCTCACTTGGATCTTTAAAAGAAAGATCTAGACATGGAAGAAAAGAGAAAAAACAATTAGAAACTAGCTATGAGTTTCAATGAATGAAAAGGCATAAGCTGGGTGATTTCTAAATGAGAAGTGTAGAATATGGAAAATTATGAAAAATAACCTCTTGACTTACAGTCACTACTAAATTTGGGTCATTTTACAATGGTCATTTCAATGCTCTTGCGATGTTACGTCATAGAGATTGCGATGAATATTGGGCCCCTCAAACATCTCTTCATGTGTCGTGTAAAGTGCGACAAACCTGGGATAACGTTGCAAGAACGAAAATCGAGGAAGATTATTGCACGAATGACAACTGAGGATGATTGTCGCATGAACGACAACCGAGGATTCTCATTGCAAGAGTGATGACCTAAGTAGTTCTTGATATGAACTATTCAATCATATGTTGTCGTCGACAGTAACGATAGTTCATCGCACTTGCGACGACCCTGGTAGTTATCGCAAAGAACTATCAATACTATTGACAGACCTCTTCGTCGCAAGAGAAATGACCCTAGTAGTTCTTGTGATGAAGTTTTCGGCTCAAGAGAGGCGAACGGTCAATAGTTGCAACGAAGTATTCATACTCTCGACGATCCTCTTCATCGTAAGTGAAATTACCTATCCTAGTTTCTGAGAAAAAATACGTGTCACAAGAGTGATGAACAGTTGATAGTTGCGATGAACTATTCATACTGTCGACTATCATCTTCGTCACAAGAGCGACGAAATATATCTATTTAAAAATATATATATTAAATATTAATGCAATAATGAGGTGTGTGGATGTTGGTATGGTCATTCTTTTCAAATATTCCATATGAATATATTTCTTCTCTTGACGCAAGTACTAGATTACGGAAAAACAAATTGTGAAGCTATTCAGGAAAAAAACAGCAACAACAACAACAACTAGCACAAAGATTTTGGGAAAAATATCATCTACAAAAGTCAATTAACATAGTTGCTTACGAACAAAAAACATAAAAAACATGAATTCATCACCAATACTAACTACCATTCATTTCATACTAACACCATTCATTAAGTAGGAGATTGTATAAACAATATTTTGTGCCAAGGGAATATGAAGAGTCATGGAAGTTTTCATCCCATTTGTTCATATCTTGATTAGTCGTAATAGTTTAAACTTTACACATCAGGAATATGAAGAGATATAGGACTTGATAACCAATTATGATGGTTGAGCTTGCTTGTAGTATTCTTGTTGAGTTTTCTATCTACATTAGTGCCCCTACACCAATACAAGTGTGTGCATCAACATTTGGGTACACATGACTATGCCCAATTATATGCACACAACATGACTTGACCACCACTCCTGGAACACATCAAAACTTCAATTATCACATGCACACTTGTACTTAGAAAACACTTCAAAGATAAGCATTTATTTAGTGAAGGTCCTCCAATCATACTCATTCGATCTCTGATTCTTTTATGGATCCGAGGGCCCCCTTTATATAAACCCAAACAAAAAAAAATCTACAGTCCATAAATTTTTCCATGTCTCTCCCAAGTTTTGTTGAGTCCAAGTCAAACTATAACTCTCCAGCCTCAAGTTTTGTGATGTTGGTTGTATTCATGTGTGCATGTAGTTAGACTAGTGGATATATCTCAAATTTCTTTGTATGTTCTCTTCGTGTCATTCTAAATTTTGTACTTCAAAGACTGTAATTATTGTATCTTGTTATGGTTATCTAAATGTAGTAAAAGTGGAGCATCGACAATGTCTTCTATGTATAAAATCTCACATGTGGAAATCCCTTGGAAATGGGGCAGTGAGGCATTAATGTTGTCATATTTTCAATGTTGTTGGTTATGCATAATGATCACAAACAATCAAATTTAATGGCTAGAACTAATTCTTACATCTAAACCGTTGTTTACTATTTTCTCTTCAAACAAAATTGAGATATCATCTATGTTATCACCAAGAAAACAAAATTATAAGACACTCCTTGAATTTGGACATGTGTGAGTAGTTTTTATAAATGAATTCTAAACATGCCTTTGATAATGATTATTGAAATTGAATCACAGAGATCCCAATATCTGTCTAGTAAAACAAAACAACACAAAATAAAGGTGTCTATGCATATGCCAATGCCTATTTGATATGTTAATAGTCCACCCTAGCTATAGGATTATTTTTATCCACAACAGAACTTGCAACTCCATTGGGAGAAATCCTTTATTTCTTATCATTAGGATTTCATTTCTTTCTTTTATGGATATGTTTAGGGTTCTTTGTTAAGATTTCAATTTGATTACCTTACTTCTAGAATAGTAGTCTAATTTTCAAGGGTTATTTGAGGGTGTTTTGGGAGTTTTTTTCTCATAACTAAATATATATGCACCTTTCTCTTTGTAATATAGAATAAATACATTTGTTTCCTTCACTAAAGGACCATACATATGCTGGTTCGTAGATCTGAAAGTGCTTACATGTCCTGAGTCTTGAAATTTCACTAGTATATACCCTTCTTCCCTTACTTTTGCATTTGTTTCTTTCTCTTAGAGGGGTTGAGATTAGGTTAACAAGATTTTCATGAAATAGTTTTTTTTCATGCATTTAGGTCATTCTAAAAATAAAAGAAAAAACATCCATTGTTTACCTTTTTCTTTTTCATCTTTGTGTGTTTGAAGTAATGCTTGATTAGTTGCAATTTTATTTGAATTGATTGGTGAGTAGGGTTTCATTCTCATAGTATCAAAAAAGAAAATAATTGATGTTTTTTAATTTGCATTGTTTAATCAAGGTGTTTATTTTATATTGAAAATCAAGTACATTGAAGAATTGGATTAAAGAGGTGAATTTTTACTAGTGTTATTAAGTTTTCATTTGCAATATTACGAAAAAATCATAAGTTGCATTATCTCTTCCCTGAGTAATCAACAACCTACAAAATCAATTCTTAATCTAAAATCAACTAGACATTTTCTTGTTAGAAAAAACAATAGTAGTATAGCAGTAGGGCCTTGGTGTAATATTGGAGAGTGAACTCTCCAAGTCCATGAAATCAAACTAGAGCTGAATAGTGAGTGTAAAATTCCATTAGTGGTAAGAATCACTTTTCGAGAAATCACCTCTAACATAGGTGTGAATCATGAGAGTGTACTAGGGAAAGTGGAGGTTATATCCCCTCTTCACTTGTTTTAGTGTTTATTGGATTACTATGTGTATGTGGCTTTCTATATTGAAGTATTGGGTCCTCTAAGTCACATGACTTCTCTCTAAATTTTTGAGATTTATTTCCCTGCTCACACATGTGGTCCTGACCCATGACTGTTCCACTCAGGTCACCAATTATTGAAGTGCAGTAACCTTAGTGTCATTTTCATAAGATATCTCACAGGTGACTACAAGTTGGAAGTTCTTGCAATAATTAAGGAAAAGGAAAAACCATAGTTTCATCTCCCCTAGAGGGTTCCCATATTCATAGGGGCACTTTCACCTTGGGTGGTTTGTGTAGGTAGGTTACCACAACTATCTCTCATTCCTTCATTATCTAGTCTTGGGACTTAATCAACCCATATCAACTCAAGGAAGGACCTTTTAATTAGATATTCAATGTTTTAGATCTAGGTCATAACCATTGTAGGAAGAGCTTTGAGAAGTAGTTTGTTTTTTTATCACTGTCATGATTTGTTTATTTGAGTGCTCTATGTTTGTTTGTTAGATGAACTTAGGTTGTATTTTTATTGTTTCTTTTGAATAAATTATTCAAAGTGGTAGACCAACCACTTTTTCGATCTAGAAGAAAACATGTTCTTTCTCCAGAAAGTGTGGATCCACCTCCCCATAGACATAGGATAAATAAAATCAACTCTCCTATAAGTGAACCAATATAAGAGACTCAGGTAAAATTGAAAAATACAATAAGGGAAGATATCAGTGAGGAATAAATATTTGTTGTGGGATTCTTAAGTGATTCATATGGTTGCATAGTGATTCCTAGGAGGATTCCATATCCTACCCTATAGGATGATATCAATCCCATCGAGGTTGAGGATATCATTGATCCTACTCCATCTAAATTTAACCCACCTCTCACCAATCCTCATAATCCTCTTCCTTTTTCACAATTGAACTTCCAATAATCTAAGTCACATCACAAAAAACTTTCACCAGTGGTCCATTATGGAAAACGTCATTAGTAATTTAGGATTAGGGAGAACCCACACCCCCACACCATTTATCTCTGGGATAGGAGGGTCAATCCCTGCCATATATAGTATCCCTATTATAATCATTTTCTCACCTATATAGTGGATATATTCATGTTTTCATGTATTTATACTAGTGGATATATCTCAACTTTATTTGTGTGTTCTCTTCATGTCATTCTAAATTTTCTACTAAAAGATTGTAATTATTGTAGCCTGCTATGGTTATCTAAATGTAGTACAAATTAGAGCATAATACAATGTCTTGTATGTGTAAAATATCATTGTAAATCCTTGGAAATGAGGCAATTGTAAAATCTCATGTTGTCGTATGTTCAATGTTTCTAGTTATGCATAACAATCACAAACAATGGAATTGAATGGCTAGAAGTAATGCTTACATCTAAACTATCGTTTACTATTTTCTCTTCAAACAAAATTCAGAGATCATCTATGTTATCACCAAGACAACAAAATTATAAGACACTCCTTGAATTTGGACATGTGTGAATATTTTTTCAAAATTAATTCTAAACATCTGCTTGACAATGATTATTGAAATTGAATCTAAGACATCCCAAGCTCTACATAGTAAACAAAAAGCATAGAAACAAAATTGTCTATGCATGCCAATGCACATAATAGAATTTTATATGCATACTAAATTGTCTATGCATATGCCAATGCACATTAAAAACACGTTATGTAAACATTAATAGTACATGTTCTAAAATCAATAACACTCGATATACTAGTAATCTAAGTTGATACAATGGAGTTACTAGTACATATTCCATGTTCTTCTCTTATTCCTTACCATTCATCAAGCTATCATGTTCTTCTAATCGGAAGTGGTATCTATATCTCATTCATTTCAAATACTCTATTGCATTATTATGGTTATGCTTATACTATTATATCTAGGGGATTACTTATACAAAACCACAAAAACCAAGTTGAGTATTAGATTAGTTGTGTGAATCATATGATATGATGAACTAAGGGAATCATATATGCTACATGCCCGAGGTGTAGTTCATTAGATAGAATGAATGGCCCCATAGTGGCCCACAAATGATGGTGTGTGAATAAATAAACCAGAGACCTTGAAATACATAAAAGAAAAAGACAAGACATAACTAATCTTTGATATTCTAATGTAGCATTGCATTGATACAACATATAGAGCATATGAAAATGTGTGAGCGCATACTATAGTAAATAAAAGAATTTTATTTATTTTTGAAGTAAAAACCAAAAAATACTTTAAGACATGTTCAATGAAATCCTAATAGAAATTAAAACCGACAAGATTGCAAATATTAAACACCATTGATATTCTTTTTTGTAAAAACCATATAAGAGGATATTAAATAGTCACACACACACACACAAACACACACATCTCATATGCGACGACATGAATAAGCTCCTCTTAGTTTCAAGAATAATTTATTGGAGTCTTCTAATCTTGGAGCAACCTCCCTCGATCCAACGAAGAGAGCAACATTGAAGTCAACATTGACTATGTTGTTGCTTTATTGGATCAAGAGAGGTTTTATCAAATAAACGACTCGAATAATTTTTTCTCTACTAAGCAGGGTCCAACCAAGTGAAGGTGGAATCTCCTATGGCCCCTCTTCCCCCCCCACCCAGCCTCACATGGGTCTCAATTCCCTAATGCAATCTTATATTCTACTAAAAATATACATTAAAATATTCAAAATTGATAAAAAGTGATTATAAATCTATAAATGAGGTTTATAATTGAAGGCATGTCATAAAAAATAAATTTTATATTTGAGATTTATCTTTCAAAATATGTTACAAATATACTAGTTATATAATGTACATCTATCTATCTTATAAAATTATTATACATCATCAATTTCTTTTAGTATTCTTTTGTGTTTTAGGTTTAGTAATTCATCCATGTCCATGTACTGTTCAATGGAGTTGCTCTTCCTTAATTTCTGATGTTTCTTCATTCCCTTTCCACATTCCCGAGCATGCACAGTCTCATACCCACATCATGGAGGTTGTTGTGAGGGGCCATGACCTACAAACAAAATATATTAAATTTATATGGCCAATTTTTTTTTTTTTTTTTTTTTTTTTTTATTTTTTTAAAAAATAAATTTGCAATGTAATTATTTACATGTTGGTCCACTAGTTGGCATCGTTGGAATGGATGCCCTATTCTCCTGATCATCTTCAAGTCGAGGAGGCTCAATTACAACATTCTCTACCATTGAAACAACAAAATTTATAAGGAAAAACCCGCAAATGTATAAGTATTAAAATTTATAGGTACAAAATTATTAAGTATATTATTAATATAAAGTCATTTTACCATCATGGGCCTTAGTCACTGAGGAACATCTTAGGGCTTCACTCCACCGGGATGAGGCTTCTAGGGAGAACTCCTTGATCTTCTGGTGGCACTACACTATCAACGCTTTGTTGTCCGGTACTAATGGTTTCATTGATAATCTTTCTCCCTTGATTAAAACAAAGTAAGACATTAAAGTTATGGATGATATCAAACATTTCAATATTTTATAAGTAATCAAGGTTAATGTGTGATTTTATTTGCCTTATCTCATAAACTAGATCTTGGGGTCTGCCCTATTCTTTTCCTATGATCAACCATTGATTTATAACCATACTTGTAACTAAGTTGGAGTTCTTCCTCCGTGGTTCCAGTTCACGAGTCACCCCACATTGCATAAGAGCATGTTTTTTAATGTTTTTATTTTAATAGAAGTTGTAAGGCGATACAAATAAAATTCTTAAGATGTTTGGTTACTTACAATTCATGACCGTAACCTTAATTAGCTGCCACAGCCTATCTTGTGTTGGTAATGTTTGGAAATCCTTGCTTTCATTGCCTTCGAAGTGTCATACAACCTATCATCAAAATTTTCAATTATGTTATATACCACACTTTTATTTGATCTAAATAAAATTAAAAGTATTGAAATCAAAATATTGTAATTTACCTTGGAATTTTCAGTTATTTTTTCTCCTGATCTTTTCAATATCTTTTCTTTTGCATCGTGATCTGTCCCTCCTTCTTCTCTGGAATCGAGGGAGCACACTCATACCTAGGGTTTATTTCCAAGCTACGTCTATAAAAAATGTCATGATATATATTTAGTATCCATCTGTTGCATGGGTGACTATGTTTTTATTGAATGTGTCTACTCAAAAGAGGCCTTGAGATAATCCATAAGTTCTTTTGAGGGTTGGGATTATGGAAATTCCACCTCATCGTAAAGCTACAAAATCAACAATTATTTCTCTCCAGTTGCCTATAAAAATGGTCGTTTCCTACACACAAGAAATATATGATCATTAATTAAAATAGTCAGATGATTTGTATGAGATGGAAAACATGAAGCAGTTAAAATATGAAAAACTACTTAGGAGTATTGTTTGTTTAATGGAAGTCCATTATTGTCGACCAAAATGTGCCTGGAAGGGTCCCCATGTTGGTCACACATCTAGCTCCGGGAAATGAAACCATGTCAACCACATCAACAACCTCATATCTATCACCACCTTTAGAGCCTGACCATTTTGTGGATGCCTAGCGATGCACGTCATGGATCCTATATAAATTAGGTGTGGAAGATGGAAGTAAACAGTACTATAACTTATCTGTGTGACAACCCAGCTTGAGGAGGACTTCTGTGACATATCTACATACATAACTACTACCAACAGGTTGAACAAGCTCCACAAAATATCTTTATTAAAAGAAAAAAGCATGAGTTAATGTAAAAGTTAAAAAAAGGACATCATAATTTGAACTTATATGAGTACATTAAAAAAAAACAGTTTAAATTATTCTTATTACCTTATATGTCTTAATACTTGTCATAGGATATTTATCCTTTCTAGGGCGTCAGGAGTTTGATCTAGATGGTTTAACAAGCTATCAAGTTTTGTGTTTTCTTTAATGATCTTTCTTTTTATTAATACCATCGGATAGGGGATGAATACAACCCCTCTTCATCGACGGAATCATGAAGAAGTCCCACATGGCCTGCTGAGTACATATAATTTCAACAAAACCAATTTTATTTCAATTATATAAACACATGAAATAATTGATTGTCACACAAATAAAATTATATAAACAAATAATAAAATTCACGTAAAATGAAAGTCAAATTTGATAATAATTTACATGTTCTGCGACTGGCTCTTTTCCATGATCAATCTGCCACATTATAATATAATTGTAACCCCCAAATATTTAAAAATTGCTAGCGATAAAAAGAACCGGTGCCACCCAAATAAAATGGAGGCTTCAATTATCAACCTCCATTATTATAAAACTGGAACAATGAAATATTTAAAACATTGTTAAAGATTAAAAAATGTAAATCAATAAGATGGGGTTGCTTAAAGATGTGTTTCATGGTATAGTACACTATTAGTCATGTTTTCTATTCAATTCAAATGGTAATCCACTAATAACTCTTCCCAGGAGCTATCTTTTTATTAGCACAAGACTATCTAATTCTTTTAAGCATCCCTCATATATAAATCTTAGTTTGTTTGTTTTGTTGTCTAGGGACATGTGTTTATAAGAATTGGCAGATATTACTAGAATATTTGAGCCTTCCATCAATATAGATAGAAGGCTCCATTATTTTATGGATTGTTTATTAGTTGTATATAATTTGGTGAGGTGTGTATCTTTGCATGCACTTCATATGTATTGGATATGCATCCAATGGTTATAAATGTATACGTTAAGCATAGTGCATATAATTTTCAGTTATTGTATTGTATTTTATGGTTATTCCATCCATGGAAAATATCCCAGGCCATGCAGAGAGGATGGTGCAATCTTGGTATATTATGTGGTGTGAAGTCAATGTCTAATGGAGGCGGGTTCCTTAGAGTGCCATTGTTCACCATATTCTTATACTTGGTAGCACCTCTATGTCTCTATGCTCTCATGTAATAAAGAGCATGATCCTCCTTTGGAAAGAAAAGATTCCATGTGTTCACGAATTTTTCTTCCAACAACACACACCTACGGTCCTTGTTTGACATATCATATCTACAGGTGATACGACACTCTATTTATCCTAAGCTTCCCTCACTCGAATAAGAAATATCTGACAGGTACTGTTTGGTTGTACCTTCAGTCGCGTAATGCGTGTTGTTAGTGAGTAGTTCATCATCATCATAGTTCCAATTTTTCAAATTTCTTTTCTATATTCCAAGTTCTAAATAATTTTTTATATATTTGGTTTTGGATGTGAAATTAGAGGGTGAAATTACCTAAATTAGTAGGGCACTCATGCATTTGTACTCCCAACTTAGTGAAAGTTATGAATCTCTAGGTGGGATTCACCTAGAGAATGGTGAGAGAAAGAACACAAGCAAAGAAGAATGGCAGTTGACTGGTGGGATATGAAGAGAAAGAAAAACAACTTAGGGAATGGACTTTCATAAATAAAGAAGATATTTTATCATACAACTGAGATTTTAGGTAAGAAAATATTGATTAAAATCATTAAGGAGGGAGAAATCAATAAAACACATCTAGTTAAGAAGAAATCCACAAAAGTTCCAAAAAATCACTATGTCCCTAAGAAGCCCCAAATGACCGAGATAGATAGAATTCCATTAATATAGTAAGAACCAGTAAAAGTGGTAGTGATAATGAAGGGTGGGTGTGATGATGGGAGAAGAGGAAAAACAATAGCATCATTTGTCATAGAAAATTGAGCCAAAAACTATAATGGAGGTCATTAAAAACTTATAGATAAATGAACTAGGATGGGTTGCATAAAGGAAGAGATATAAAACCAGGGGTAAAATCAAGTTGTGGAAAAGTGAAAAGGAAAAATGGATAGGAAAATTAATAAACATTTCAAAATTCAATGTTTGCAGGATTTTAAACATGGCCCACCAATCTATCAAGTTCATGTTCGTACTAGGAACTTGATAGAGAAAAAAATGAAGGAGAAGATGGAAATTTTATAGAGGAGGAAACCCAACAAAATTTGACATGACCAATTGACAAATAATTGACCACATATAATTTAACGACAATATAAGACGTTAAATAGAGATGAAAGAGAGTTAATGGGAGATGGAAAGTCCAAAAGAGGTTGAATGGAGAATCTGTCAACCTTAAGAGAATTGTTGAAGATTTTTTTCACCCAAATTAATGGAATTAAGATCCAATGAAAGTAGGACCTTAAAAGTGGGATCAACAAGAAAAATTTCAACATAGGAAGAGTTGAAAAAAATTGGTTTGACCGGTGGAAAGGCAATGGAAAGTGAGTTAGTGTCACCTAAACCAATGAAAGTTAGTTTGACTAGTGGAAGATTAATGGGGTGTAAGTCGATGAAAGGTAAGAAGATATGCGACAAGGATATAAGGAATTAAATGGAGTATAAATATTAAAGAAAGTAGTCATTCAATAAATAAATGAAGAAGAAATCAATAAAACACATCTAGTTAACAAGAAATCCAGAAAAGTTTCCAAAAAAAGCTGTGTCCCCAAAGAGCCCCAAATGAAGCCGAGATAGAGAATTCCATTAATATAAGTAATAACCAATAAAGTTGGCAGTGATAAAAAAGATATGGTAATTGTAATGATGAGAGAAAGAGGCAAAACAATAGCATTGTTTGTCATAGAAAATTGAGCCCAAAATTAGAATGGAGGTCATTAAAAACATATAAATAAATGAAATAGGATGGGTTTCATAAAGGAAGAGATATAAAACCTGGGGTAAAATCAAGCTATGGAAAAGTGAAAAGAAAAAATGGATAGGAAAAGAAATAAACATTTCAAAAGTCAGCATTTGCGGGATTTTAAACATTGCCCAACAAGCTATCAAGTTCCTGTCATTACTAGGAACTTGATAGAGAAAAAAATTGAAGGAGAAGATGGAAATTTGATAAAGGAGGAAACCCAACAAAATTTCACATGACCAATTGGCAAATAATTGACCACATATAATCTAACGAAGAGATAAGAAGTTAAATAAGACGCAAGAGAGTTAATGGGAGATGTAAAGTGAAGATGAATGAACAAATATAAATAACAAATGGAATGAGGATCTTGGTGTCAGTTCTGTTAGCCGAGATGTAAAAGTATTAGAAAAGGTAAGAATATATGCAGCAAGGATAAGGCATTAAAGGAAGTATAAATATTAAATAAAGTATTCATTGAAATTGATAAAACATGAGGACAAATCAATAAAACACATCAAGTTAAGAAGAAATCCACAAAAGTTTCCAAACCATCACTATGTACCCAAGAAGCCCCAAATGATAGAGATAGAGAGAATTCCATTAATATAGTAAGAACCAATTAAAATGGTAGTGATAATGAAGAGATGGGAATTGTAATGATGAGAGAAAGAGGCAAATCAATAACACTATTTGTCATAGAAAATTGAGCCCAAAACTAGAATGGAGGTCATTAAAAACTTATATATAGATGAACTAGGATGGGTTGCATAAAGGAAGAGATATAAAACCTAGGGTAAAATCAAGATGTGGAAAAGTGAAAAGGAGAAATGGATAGGTAAAAAGTTAAACAATTCATTTCAAAGTCCCAGCGTTAGTGGGATTTTCACACTTATTAAAGAAACTATAAACTTCATGTGGTGCTAGATAGATGAACTAGGATGGGTTGCATAAAGGAAGAGATATAAAACCTAGGGTAAAATCAAGATGTGGAAAAGTGAAAAGGAGAAATGGATAGGTAAAGTAACAAACATTTCAAAAGTCAACGTTCGTGGGATTTTCTACATGACCCAAGAAGCTATAAACTTCATGTCAGTGCTAGGAACTTGATAGAGAAAACATTGAAGGAGAAGATGGAAATTTGATAGAGGAGGCAACCCAACAAAATTTGACATGACCAATTGACAAATAATTGACCACATATAATTTAAGGAGGATATAAGAGGTTAAATAATATGCAAGAGAGTTAATGGGAGATGGAAAGTCCAAAAGAGGTTGAATGGAGAACCATTCAACCTTAAGAGAAATTTTTAATATTTTTGCACCGAAATTAATGGAATTAAGATCAATGAAAGAAGGACCAACAAAGGTGGGATCAATGAGAAAAATGTCAACATAGGAAGAGTTTACAAAAATCGGTTTGACCAATGGAAGGGCAATGGAAAGTGAGTTAGTGTCACTTAAACCAATGAAAGTTAGCTTGACCAATGGAATATTAATGGGATGTAAGTCGATGAAAGGTAAGAAGATATGTG
The DNA here is from genome assembly GCA_010110895.2 of Picea sitchensis. NCBI lineage: Eukaryota > Viridiplantae > Streptophyta > Pinopsida > Pinales > Pinaceae > Picea > Picea sitchensis. The sequence continues at coordinate 9,973 of SNQJ01S0195574.1, read as the reverse complement.
GCAAGGATAAGGCATTAAAGGAAGTATAAATATTAAATAAAGTAGTCATTCAAGCAATAAATGAGGCAGAAATCAATAAAACACATCCAGTTAAGAAGAAATCCACAAAATTTTCCAAAAAATCACTATGTCCCCAAGAAGCCCCAAATGACCAAGATAGAGAGAATTCCATTAATATAGTAAGAACCAATAAAATTGGTAGTGATAACAAACAGATGGTAATTGTAATGACAAGAGAAAGAGGCAATACAATAGCACTGTTTGTCATAGAAAATTGATCCCAAAACTAGAATGGAGGTCATTAAAACTTATAAATACATGACCTATGATGGGTTGCATAAAGGAAGATATATAAAACCTAGGGTAAAATCAAGATGTGGAAAACTGAAAAGAAGAAATGGTTAGGAAAAGTAATAAACATTTCAAAATTCAACGTTCACAGGATTTTAAGCATGGCCCAACAAGCTATCAAATTCATGTCAGTACTAGGAACTTGATAGAGAAAAAATTGAAGGAGAAGAAGGAAATTTGATAGAGGAGGCAACCCAAAAAAATTTGACATGACAAATTGACAAATAATTGACCACATATAATTTAACGAGGAGATAAGAGGTTAAATAAGATGCAAGAGAGTTAATGGAAGATGCAAAGTCCAAAAGTGGTTGAATGGAGAACCGGTCAACCTTAAGAGTATTGTTGAATATTTTTGCACCAAAATTAATGAAATTAAGATCAATGAAAATAGGACCAACAAAGGTGGGATCAACGAGAAAAATTTCAACATAGGAAGAGTTGACAAAAATTGGTTTGACCAATGGAAGGTAAATGAAAAGTGATTTAGTGTCTCCTAAACCAATGAAAGTTAGTTTGACCAGTGGACGCTTAATGGGATGTAATTCAATGAAAGGTAAGAAAATATGTGGCAAGGATAATGCATTAAAGGAAGTACAAATATCAAAGAAAGTAGTCATTCAAGCAATAAATGAGGCAGAAATCAGTAAAAACACATCCAGTTAAGAAGAAATCCACAAAAGTTTCCAAAACATCACTATGTCCCCAACAAGCCCCAAATGACCGAGATAGAGAGAAGTCCATTAATATAGTAATAACCAATAAAAGTGGTAGTGATAACGAAGATATGGGAATTGTAATGATGAGAGAAAGAGGCAAAACAATAGCACTGTTTGTCATAGAAAATTGAGCCCAAAACTAGAATGGAGGTCATTAAAAACTTATAGATATATGAATTAGGATGGGTTTCATAAAGGAAGAGATATAAAACCTAGGGTAAAATCAAGATGTGGAAAAGTGAAAAGGATAAATGGATAGGCAAAGTAATACACATTTCAAAAGTCAACGTTCGCATGATTTTAAACATGGCCCAACAAGCTATCAACTTCTTATCAATACTAGGAACTTGATAGAGAATAAGTTGAAGGAGAAGATGGAAATTTGATAGAGGCAACCCAACAAAAGTTGACATGACCAATTGAAAAATAACTGACCACATATAATTTAACGAGGAGATAAGAGGTTAAATAAGATGCAAGAGAGTTAATGGGAGATGGAAAGTCCAAAAGAGGTTGAATGGAGAACTGGTCAACCTTAAGAGAATGTTTGAAGCTTTTTGCACCCAAATTAATGGAATTCAGATCAATAAAAGTAGGACCAACAAAGGTGGGATCAAAAATAAAAATTTCAACATAGGAAGAGTTTACAAAAATCTGTTTGATCAGTGGAAGGGAAATGGAAAGTGAGTTAGTGTCACCTAAACCAATGAAAGTTAGTTTGATGAGTGGAAGATTAATAAGTCGATGAAAGGTAATAAGATATATGGTAAAGATAAGGCATTAAAGGAAGTATAAATATTAAAGAAAGTATTCATTCAAGCAATAAATGAGGCAGAAATCAATAAAACACATCCAGTTAAGAAGAAATCCGCAAAAGTTTCCAAAAAATAACTATGTCCCCAAGAAGCCCCAAATGAACGAGATTGAGAGAAGTCCATTAATATAGTAAGAACCAGTAAAAGTGGTAGTGATAACAAAGATATGGGAATTGTAATGATGAGAGAAAGAGGAAAAACAACAGCATCATTTGTCATAGAAAATTGAGCCCAAAACTAGAATGGAGGTCATTAAAAACTTATAGATAGATGAACTAGGATGGGTTGCATAAAGGAAGAGATATAAAACCTAGGGTAAAATCAAGATGTGGAAAAGTGAAAAGGAGAAATGGATAGGAAAAGTAATAAACATTTCAAAAGTCAACATTCGCAGGATTTTAAACATGGCTCAATTGATGTAATTTCAATGTTTGAAAGAGTCAACAAAGTTTATTCCCTTTATTTTAATGGTATCTATATTTTGTATTGATCAAATGAGGAATTACCCCGAAATTGATGCCATTAGACACAAACTCAATCTTAAGGACAACTAAGGAGAAAAAATAGCACACGCTAATTAATCTAGGAGTCAAGTATGCAAACAAACCTTCTCACAAATAAGTGCTAGTTGGTGATAGAATACAACATCGCAGGATCGATGTGCGAAGGGGCTAAGTTTTGGTGGGTGGGAAAGTTACGTTGACAACCTGCTTAACAAAATAATTCCCTGGTGCAATTTACCTCATCGAGCAGTGGGAAACCCTCCAAGGAGTCTAAGTGAGTCTATCCAACATCAATCCCAAGTACAACACCACCTTCCCTATTGGCACAGTAGCAAACCCAGGGTTCAACTCTTACAAGGCACCAATAAGCTCTAACTATTGGCCCTTTCGGCAACACCTACGAAGAAAATGCAGTCTCACCTAAAGTAACAATAGGGGGTTGTAGGACACAAGTTTCTGCAACCAAAGGAAATGCAAAGTGGATCCAGGACAACAACACACAACAATATGGTTATTCTTTGTCTCACTTAAGCCTACTTCGCAAGTTATATCTCAGATATAACACAGCGGTGCAATAACAGTATAACAGATGTTAAATATCACAGCATCAATCACAAAGAACAACAATATATACGTGGTTCACCCTCTCCCTAGGGATACGTCCACAGAACTATGCTTCTTGATATATTATATGAAAACATACAGTTCTATTTGTGCACTTAGCTTGCAGATCTCTTTCTCTTTCTCTCCCTCC
>SNQJ01S0195573.1:3464-20968 GCA_010110895.2 Picea sitchensis | reverse complement strand
TGACAAACGGACGGCTGAGATCATTTCGCGATTTCGTGATTTTCCGTATCGGAGTTTTTGGAGAGCTGATTCTTTCGCTCATCCAACTCCCGATTCTCGATTTTGCGATGGAATAGGATCTCTCCACGTGTCTCTTGATGAACGGTCAAGATGACGTCGGGATTTCTCAAGTAAAAAAAAACCTCCTGTGCGCTCCACACGACTAATCGCCGTGCAACTTCTTGCTGATCTAACGGCTGTCGGACCTGTGATCAAGATCTGACGGCTTAAATTCTTTCGCCTTTTTCGGTGCTCTCCTCATCCCTTCTGGTCTGGTTTTCCGACTTGGAAACGTTCGCAGGACGAATTGCACGGCTTCAATGGCTGTTCTTTGCACCTGAGATGTGTTCTTTCCCGAATTTAATGGAATTTTCTCCTGTGGAAGAAAGATTCGTGAATATTTCAAAGATTTGAAAGAATTTCACGATTTCTTCGTGATCTGCTACAATCTTTGACAGATTTGAGCTATTTTCAAAAATCTTTAAACGATTCAGCCTTCTACTTGAATCTTTAACGAATTGAAGCGAAATCTTCAAGTTCTTTAAACTTCTTTCGTTCTGCAGCTGTTCTACGTCAATCTTTGACGTTTCTTTGAGAAAATTGTGCAGGTTTCTTCTTCTGCGTTCTCTGCTTCCTCCACTAGCTTCTCACGGCGATCTTTAAAGAGTATTGCAGACATCTTTCCAAACTTTGTGAAAAGTCTGTGACGCGTGCTCTCAAGATCCGTGAGGCTCTACGCTGTGAGGATCGAGTTGCTCTCCCGACTGTATGAAGAGGCTTACTGCTGAAGCTCTGATACCATGATAAATTTTGAAGGATAGAGAAATGCAGAGAGAAAAGAATAGTATATTCAAATGTATGAAGAAGTACAGAACAGAACTAAAGCATATTAAACAATAGGAAATAACTGAGCTTATATATGCTTGAGCAAGACAGAAATAGAAAGTACAACTGTCCAGTACAGCTGGCAGTGTACAGTTAGTCTGTTGAGGATACAATCTATTTAACAAATTTGAGATCGCAAGCAATTCAAGTGACAGTAATTTAATCGACTGGTGAGAAATAAGCAACCAACGCTGAATATATCTCGCACTCCAGATAGCTTGCGGGACTATACACATAATTTGGAGATTGCAAATCCCTTCGCAGGTATGTGGCTCCACGTCCTTCTCTTTGGATCCGTTTCAGATCGCTCGCAACAACTTACAGCAGGAAGCACTACACTTCAGCAAATACAGTACGCAACAGTGATAGGCAGTGTGTATAGCACTGAAGGACAACGATAGGTAGCGTATATGGCTGAGTGATAAGGGTTTTACACTTCACGCGGACACCACCTCTTGAGACAGCTGAGACAGCTCTACGCAGCACTGAACACACAGACTGAACGCATCAATGAACACTCCTGTACGCGCCAACAAAAAAAAATGACAGTCGACAGCTCCAACACACAACGCAATCCCAAGAGATTATTGTTTGGGCAGTGATACCAAACTCCTGGAGGTAGCAAAATCCTGGGCAACAAAATCGGTGCACTGGCTATCACGCGAGCTCTCACGCCGTATCTGCTGGAAGACATCTCATAAGCACAATAGCAGACCGAGAAGAGATCTCACAATCAGATCGCGAGGAGGTATTTCAGCGACAGGAAATACAACGGCCTCACACTCAAGCTCTGATCCCATATCAAAAACTTAACATAAACCTCACACAAAAGTGAGACGGAGCTCACAGCACTTGCATTATGCAAAGAGATCAGTTACATTTATAGTTTGATCACACTCCTATCTAAGCGGATCTCAACCAACCTTCAAACCCACCCAATCTGGGTAACAATGAAACTAACTCTAAAACAATATTCTAAATTTAATACATTCTAGACGTGATCATGTGTGTAAAGTGTCATGGGAAGGCCACTTGGAAAATCTATGGAAATTGAATCCCAAGCATCAGAGGAAACCTATAAGGGTTGGTACAAGCCTTCCTTTCTGTGTGTAGATTTTCTATGAGAAAAGATTGCTCCTCATGGGAGATCAATGGCCTAAATAATTATTTTGGAGAAAATATATATATTTGGTCTTCCCGAAGTGGATTCCATATGAAGAAAAATGTGATTTGGAACAAGTATAAGGTGACTTGAAGTGTTCGTCACACATACCTGATTGAGCTTGTAAAATCTATTATCTCCCTCTGCATGATCCAAGATGGGTGTGTCCAATTCACTTTATTTGACTGATGTATTGAAGGATAGATAGGACCAAAAGGGGGTCTCAAACATAAACTTTTTTCCATTATTCATAAGTAGTGCAAGGCACACCCAAAATATATAATACTTGAGCTAAAGGATTCCTCAATAAATCTACCACCTTGTCTGAACTACCTTTCTTATATTTGATAACTAGATGGAGCTCTTGAATGTATGAGACCCATTTTAGATGACATCGTTATTGTATATTAGATTGAAACCTAATAAAGATCAATGGGTGATTGTTTGTATGGAAAATTATTTCCTTCCCCAAGATATAGTGATTGTTTGTATGGAAAATTATTTCCTTCCCCAAGATATAGTGATGTCAGTGCTTTAGAGAATAGAGTAGGGCATAAAATTATTCATCATAAGAATTATAATTCAATTTGGATTCAATCAAATTATATAATTCATATTACATTTGGTAATATACCATTTTATATACAACTACTATGGCATATTAACAAGAGTCAATTTCAAGATTGAAGGGATGCTAGAGATCTAAGATTTGTACACGCACATTTGAAAAAAGGGAATTCTTAAGTTTCTAGAAGCTCCCCTCAACTGCTCTAGACTATGTGAAAGTATGGCGATGAGAAAACTGATATAATAGTCATGTAATTTGGGAGAAATGTGGAATGAAATGCATAGAAAAATCAAAACCACCTATTAAACTATATGTTGACACTATTTAAGATGGAACCTATCAAGAGAAAAGTTCTTGCAATTTTGAAGATTTAGGTGAACTCAACATTTTCGTTTTTACTTCTATTTCGTGAATGCATAAAAGGTCCATGGCTCCACATACATTTTTCTATGTTCACCGCGGGTGCCACTAAAAATAATAAATTCATCCAAATATATTAGAACAAACTTCCCAAGACATGGGAAAATATTATCATTGATCAACTTCGTAAATATGGCAAGGGATTTGCTAAGGTCAGAATGCATTAACAATTATTGATAGAGTCCAAACCTGGCTTTGATGGTAAACTTCTTGGTGTTCCTTCATTTGGATCTTTTGATATTTTGCAATTAAATTCATTTTGGTTGATAAGTTGGAACCTTTAGGTGGTCTAGAAAATCATTGATCAGAGGTAAAGGGTAGCGGTTTTTTACAATGACTTTGTTAAGAGCGTGGTAGTCGATCACCAAATTCCATTTCTCCATCTCTATATTGGGGATAATGAAAGAAGGTGATCTGCAAGTGGAGTATCTTTGTTGGATGTGGAAATTTTCAAGAAGATTCTGAATTTGGTGTTCCAATATTGTGGTTTCCTGGGGGATGGGCGATATGTAGGGGAATTGGGGAGAGAGATGCCTTGTATAGAATCAATATAATGTTGGATGGAACACTGAGAAGGGAGAAAATTAGGGTGTTCAAAAACGTTTGTAAATGTATATAGTAGAGATTGGATGATGTGTGGAGGGACTTGAGTATGTTGATCGGGTTTGATGTAGATACATTTATGTAATTTAACATGGTAATCAATGTCATAGCCAGAGAGGACAAGAAGATTAGTAGGGTTGCAGTATTTTTGGATCGTAGTTGAAGTTAATTCATATGTTTTCCGATATATATGTATTTGATTGGTAGAATTACCAACATTATAGAGGGATCGATGTTTTTTTTATAAGGAAATACTAAAATCATATCAATGTAATGAAAGGGAGCCACATCATAAACGATTTTGTCTAACAAAGAATTGATATCAAAGGAAATTTTGCATTGTTTGCTGATTAGAAGTTTTGGGATATTAGGGTGTACCCATAATAGGTTATAAGGAGAAAAGTGAGGAGCAGTAAGAAGATGAAGAAACTAAGGAGTAGTAAGAAGATGAAGAAACTACACAAGGTCAAGCAAAATTAGTTTTTTTTTGGATTCCATTCTCAATAAAAAAAAATGAATAAATTATCCTTGATATGACAATTATGAGAAAAGGGTGCATTTACCTAATCAAAGGATACTCCTTGGGTCATTAAGGGGTGGGAGGAAAAAATCAGAGTGGGATGATTGTTGGGCTTTGGGTAGGTTCATTAAGTTCATGGTAGGTATAGGTATAGTATTGGAATAGTAATTGGTACGATTATATCAACGAGGAGTATTAAGGTTATGATAGAAGAAATGACATCTAGTATGGAGGATTTCTATAACAAGAGTGTGAATAAATTCTTAGTCTAGGTTGGCTTTGCCAAATAAAATCACTTGAACCCTAAAAATCTTAAATAAGCTAGAGATAAATTGAAATTCTTAATATGTAGTTGGATATGAAGTTTGGAGAAGATTGAAATGTACTATTGGATGTATTGACTAGGTGTTAATGAAGGTATAATAACTAACACCTTAACTTCTAAATACATCCTAGTGGCTAATAACATGTAATATGAGGTCCTAGAAAAGTGCATCCCAAGTATTAATGGGATGGGAATCTAGATAAGAATTTCTAGCATTGTGTGTGGTGTGATTTTGCCACTAGATCTAAGCAACATTGACTAGATGGCAAGTTACAAACGAGACACATTAGCTTCTAGTATGGTAGGAAACATATGAAATTGTGATTGAAAACTATGTATCCAAGAATCTAGGGCTTCCCCATGCATCTTAGCATGATATTTGGAAAGAGATAGGGTTGTTTTGAATAACAAGGAAAAGATGTGAGACCGACTAACATCTATGGAATCTTTAAGTGATAATGTAATAGTAGTACCTAAAGTAACTGAAATTGAAGAGGATGAGTGTATGTCCATTAGTTTCATTTAGTGTGTAGAATAGAGAGAGGGAAATTAGGTAGGAGAGTGGGCACCGAAAAAACCCAAAAATAGTAGTCAAAGAAAGGCATGTAGCCTGACGCAAACACGACCCTTCTACCACTCGCAGGTCGTAAAGTCCACGCGCACCCACAAGACCTTCTTACGTTCTCGACCCGAAGAACTCCAAGGTTCTTCAGATTCCTTATCGGGAATCTTTCTCACCCACATATTTTTTCCTTCTCGATCCTCTCTTCTTTACTTTCGAAGGATCAGAACTCGTGACTTCACGAGTTCAACAGTCGAGCGCTACACCCCCGGATCCCCGAGACCCGATGCCTAAGTCATGCTGACTTTTCCCCTGTTGGGACTTCTTCTCTATTCGCGGCTTCGCACTATCACGACTTCGCTACTCGCGATACCAAGTCCTCGGGATTCCAACTCTCGATACCTGATGTGTCGAAGCGCCGATACGATCCTGTCACGCTTTCGTGACTCGCCACCTCGCGCCTTCGCTACTCGCGATCTCAAACACTGGTTTCTCCAACTTCCGAGTCTCGATGCAACGAGACTCCGATACACGCGTGAGTTGTCTTTTCAACTCCCCGTCACTTCTATTGGGGTATCGGACCTCGCGTGCTCGTGAATCTAGACGCCAACATCTCGACATTTCTCGCTGCGAACCTCCGATGACTTAGCCACCTGTACTCCACTCACCGACTCTACTATGGCCCACACTATCCTCCAGTTGTCTTCCTTTCTTCCTCGCTCCTCGCGCCTTCGTGACTTGGGGTACCCAATACTTGGGCGCTCACCCTGCGAACTCCCTAGTTCGCGAGATCTCTCGATCTCTGCCACTTGTCCTCCTCAGATGGACGGCTCCTAGTCCTCTCGCCACTTTGCCACTCGTGAATTCGAATGACTTCCTCTTCCAGGCTCCGGTACCCGAGTTCCCGATGTGGGTAATCTCATGACACACGTCCGCTCCCAACGAACGGTCCAAATCAAGTCTCGCTAATTTGCGATCTCTGATGTCGAGGAACTCTCTTCATGTCCTGGACATCCTCGATGCACTGATATTCCGATAGTAACTCCTCATGTCGGGACTTCTCCTCCTGTATACGAGGGCTTAACTTCCTCCTGCTTCTGTAGATATGACGGCTGTCGGGTATCTGTCCCAGATCTAACGGCCCAGATAATTTCTCCTGGTGCGCTCCTCCTTTGAGGCTAATTTCCGTGCAACTCCTCCCGATCCAACGACTTACAGGATTTCAGTATGAGATCCGATGGTTCTCGTTGCCCCTTCTGGGCTGCTGCGCTTTCTTCCCAGACTTGGAAAAATTTCACATTCAAAAAGGCTTCGACCTTTGCACTCTTTCTCCGGCGCAAACTTCTCCACCCTGAGTTTCGCAAATGTGCGTAAAAGCGATGTTCCTTCTGAGCTTGTTCTTCTCGAATCCTTAAAGGATTCCGATGTCTGCACTCCTGCAGAGTCTTCTCATGCACCCAATGTGCTATCTCTTCTGAGCTTCCGTAAACACTCAGACCCCTTGGGGGTTTTTGTCTTTCTTCTCCCTCAGATGGAGAATAAAATGCCTTCCTGGCTCCTTGTTGCTCAAGCAACCTCTTGCTAAGCCTTCTGGGTGTTCAGCAACCCAGTAAAGGTCCCTCAGTGGACTCTTCTTTCAGCTTCAGAACTCAAAGAGTTCTCTTCACTTTTGTGTCTGTCTACAAACACTTCCTCGACGCCCTCCTGGCGGAGTCTGTTCTCCATAGAACATTCAATAATTATGGGTTCCCTCTGTGCACCCTTTGCACTTGCTCAATGCCCTCCTGGCAGAGCTCTCAGAATCCTTAGTGATTTTGGTCTTCTTCGAACTCGCAACGGAGTTCTCTCTCTGTACACCACTGTGTACACGCTCAATGCCCACTTGGCAGAGCTCTATAGAACTTACAACAAATTTTTGTCTGCAACTGTGTTTCAGCTACGCAGCCTTGCCTCTTGAGGTGTTCATCAACCTCGAAGGTATTCCTCCTAAGTTGTTGACTTCAGTCTTGTGCCTCATCACGTCTTTGTTTGAACCCGCAGCGTTCATAAGTGCATCCTCTGTGCACAGCTCTCAGAACCCTCAGCGTTCTGTCACACCCTCCTGGTGTGAAGCCTCAAAGACCTTCAACCTAAAATCAAACGAACTCCTGCAGAATGCCTTCACATGACATACATTCACAACATATATATGGAACACACAAAGACATGCATATAAGATAGAATAATGCAGGAAAAACTGCTATGTTTATATTAATAATGGAAAAATGCCTGTATCTTTACAATGGTGTTCCTGAGCTCTCTCTGGATCTTCTCTTATACTCTACATGAAGATCCTCACAAAACTACCACTACTCCAAATGAGATATGAAAATCTCTTTTACCTAAGGGGCTCATCGAGCGCTTCCCTCCAGGCTCACCTACTCTAATAAATTACATTCAGTGGTTGTCTACTCCAGCACCTGGATCTAGATCTCAACCGATCTAGCATTAAAGATGATCCTATCTACAACCTGCACATAGACACGGCTCTCTGGCTCAACAGCCTAAGCACATTAAATTACATTCAATTTCAAATTTGAGTGAGGCTGCGCCTCTCTTCATCCTTTGAATGCATGCGTGCTGACGTGGTTGGTTGGTTGGCTGAATGCATGGAGAGATGCTCCTGCGTCATACTCCTCAGCTGCAAAATCATGAGCTCCTGCTCATGCACTTCCCCACTAAGCGGTTGGAATCCCCCTGGATCCCAAATCAGTCTTTGGAGCTTTCCATCTGCTCCATTCTGCTGTTGCTGCTGCTGCTTCTGTGCTGTTGCTTCTTCTGCTCTCCTTCTTAACCTTTCCCTGCTAGCAGTTCTTGTTGACCCCAACATCATCCTTCTGATCTCTTCTATTACTTCGTCTAGCTGCTCCAGTGGCTGGTCCTGCTTTTGCAATCTCCTCAGCTGCAAAAATTTTTGGCCATTGGGCAGATCATCATGATCTCCCGTGCCTCCTTCATCCGTTTCCAAATTCACCTGTTGGATGTGCATGCCCTGCACTTTTACCCTCTCTTTCAGGGCTTCTATCTGCTCCCATAGATCAACAAATCAAATGTTGTCTTCTTCTTCTTCCTCTGCTTCTGCAACCTCCCATGTTGCAGTCTCTTCAGCTTCCTGGCTGAAAATATTGAGCCATTCCTCAGAATTCTCATCATCCTCTTCATCTTCTCCTTCGGCTGTCATCTTCAATGCTACAGCTTCCTCATCTCACTGGCTGAAATCATTGAGTTGTTCCTCAGAACGCTCATTCTCTTCATCCCCTTGGGAAGTCTTAACCATCTGCTCCAATTTCCTTTCTTTTCTGACAGTCATCTCCAACTGTGACTGTTCTGCTGTTGCACCATCTGCAACACCGATTTCTACCTCCTCTTGGGTACATGGTAGGAATATTTCAATTCCCCCAATCATCAGAACATTATTCCGATCTTCTTCCTCTGTCAGCTGCATCTGTTGATCCTTTTCCATCTTCTCTTTCAGCTCCTCTGGATGATTCCAACTCACTTTTGAGTTTATGAGACCCACAGATAGTCTCATCTGCTCATCCCTGCCCACCTGGAAATATGGGATGTCTCTGCTTTCCTCCTGGCAGACTATGAGATCAACCGATCCCATCTTCATCAGCACTCCTTGCTGAATTGAATTCTCCATGAGACCTTCAAATGGTCTCAATTTTTGATCTCTGCCCTCCTGGCAGTCCAAGATGCTTCCGTTGCCCTCCTGGCAGTCTTCGAGATCCCGCAGCGATCTCTTTTCATTGCCCAGCTAGCAATGTGAAATTCCCTGGTTGTTCTCCTGACAGTCCGTGAGATCTTCAGCTGATCTCAACTTGTTTCCCTCATGGCAATCTGGAATTTCTACTTCTCTTCCCTCCTGACAGTCCTTGAGATCCTTCGTTGATCCCAATTCATCCCCTTCATCATCATCATCATCATCATCATCATCGAGACCTCTCCTAGTCTCTGGCCCACAATGACAAATCATCTCTTCCTCTGTGGCCCTGAGGTTTTCAGCATACCTCAACCATCTTCTCAATAGCCTGCGCTGTCTCATGACCATTAGCTCTCTGACTGGCCATTTCGCCTTTGCCTTCTCCATGGGAAAATTTCACATTCGTCTCATCCTCCTATCCTGCCGCATCTGCAGTTCGAACTCCTCTATGTCTGCCTTTAATTCATAGAGTTCTTTAGTCATTTCTTTATCGAATTCTGCAATCTTTTCTGCCTTTCTTTTCTTCCTATGGCCTTCAGTAGCCATCTTGCTGTGTCTATCTGCCTCCCTGATAGATCTGTTGCTGTCACTCTTGAAATCCTGAGTGCTCAGCTTCATCCTACAGTCCTGTTGACTGTCTCCTTGATTGTTGCCTACCTACAAACAATCACCTTACAGAGTCTTCAGTAACTTCGTCTTCTTCTTCTTTCCTCTGTCTGCAATATACTAACAGATTCCCCCTCTGATACAACTTGATGTGTGTATCAAAGTACTCTCTTATCTCCTCCTGCCTCTCTTGCCTGAAATATACAGACAAGAATTTCAGCTCTGATACCACCTGATGTCTATCAGAGTGCTCCTTCCTCTGCCTCTTCCTGCCTGAAATATACAAGCAAGAACTAGCTCTGATACCACCTGATGCAAACGCGGACCTTCTATCACCCATAGGTCGTAAATTCCATGCGCACCCACAGGACCTTCTTACGTTCTCGGCCCGAAGAACTCCAAGGTTCTTCAGATTCCTTATCGGGAATCTTTCTCACCCACATATTCTTTCCTTCTCGATCCTCTCTTCTTTACTTTCGAAGGATCGGAACTTGCGACTTCACGAGTCCAACAGTCGGGCGCTACACCCCCGGATCCCCGATACTCGATGCCTAAGTCATGTTGACTTTTCCCCTGTCGGGACTTCTGCTTTATTCGTGGCTTCGCACTATCGCGACTTCGCTACTCGTGATACCAAGTCCTCGGGCTTCCAACTCTCGATACCCGATGTGCCGAAGCGCCGATATGATCCTGTCGCGCTTTCACGACTTGCCACCTCGCGCCTTCACTACTCGCGATCTCAAACATTGGTTTCTCCGACTTCCGAGTCCCGATGCAACGAGACTCCGATACACGTGTGAGCTATCTTTTCAACTCCCTGTCACTTCTATTGGGGTATCGGACCTCGCGTACTCGTGAATCTGGATGCTAACATCTCGGTGTTTCTCACTGCGAACCTCTGATGACTTAGCCACCTGTACTCCACTCACCGACTCTGCTATGTCCCACACTATCCTCCAGCTTTCTTCCTTTCTTCCTCGCTCCTCGCGCCTTCGTGAATTGGGGTACCCAATACTTGGGCGCTCACCCTGCAAACTCCCGAGTTCACGAGATCTCTCGATCTTTTCCACCTGTCCTCCTCAGATGGATGGCTCCTAGTCCTCTCGCCACTTCGTCGCTCATGAATTTGAATGAATTCCTCTTCCAGGATCCGGTGCCCGAGTTCCCGATGTGGGTAATCTCGTGACACGCATCCTCTCCCAACGAATGATCCAGATCAAGTCTCTCTAATTCGCGATCTCTGATGTCGAGGAACTCTCTTCACGTCCTGGACATCGTCGATGCATCGATATTCCGATAGTAACTCCTCGTGTCGGGACTTCTCCTCTTGTCTACGAGGGCTTAACTTCCTCCTACTTTTGCAGATCTGACGGCTGTCAGGTATCTGTCCTAGATCTAACGGCCCAGATACTTTCTCCTCGTGCGCTCCTCCTTCAGAGGCTAATATCCACACAACTCCTCCCGATCCAACGACTTACGGGATTTCAGTATGATATCTGACGGTTCTCCTTGCCCCTTCTGGGCTGCTGCACTTTCTTCCCAGACTTGGAAGAATTTCACGTTAAAAAAGGCTTCAACCTTTGCACTCTTTCTCCTGCGCAAACTTCTCCACCTTGAGTTTCGCAAATGCACATAAAAGCATTGTTCCTTCTGAGCTTGTTCTTCTCGAATCCTCAAAGGATTCCGACGTTTGCTCTCCTACAGAGTCTTCTCATGCACCCAACATGCTATCTCTTCTGAGCTTTCATAAACACTCAGACCCCTTGGGGGTTTTTGTCTTTCTTCTCCCTCAGATGGAGAATAAAATGCCTTCCTGGCTCTCTGCTGCTCAAGTAACCTCTTGTTGAACCTTCTGGGTGGTCAGCAACCTAGTAAAGGTCCCTCAGTGGACTCTTCTTTCATCTTCAGAACTCAAAAAGTTCTCTTCACTTCTGTGTCTGTCTGCAAATACTTCCTCGACGCCCTCCTGGCGGAGTCTCTTCTCCACAGAACGTTCAATAATTCTGGGTTCCCTCTGTACACCCTTTGCACTTGCTCAATGCCCTCTTGGCATAGCTCTCAGAATCCTTAGTGATTCTGGTCTTCTTCGAACTCGCAACAGTGTTCTCTCTCTGTACACCACTGTTTACACGCTCAATGCCCACTTGGAAGAGCTCTACAGAAATTACAGCAAAGTTTTGTCTGCAACTGTGTTTCAGCTGCACAGCCTTGCCTCTTGAGGTGTTCAGCAACCTCGAAGGTCTTCCTCCTGAGTTGTTGACTTTAGTCTCGTGCCTCAGCACGTCTTTGTTTGAACCTGAAGCATTCAAAAGTGCATCCTCTGTGCACAGCTCTCAGAACCCTCAATGTTCTATCACACCCTCCTGGTGTGAAGCCTCAAAAACCTTCAACCTGAAATCAAAAGAACTCCTACAGAATGCCTTCACATGACATACATTCACAACATATATATGGAACACACACAGACATGCATATAAGACAGAATAATGCAGGAAAACCTACTCTGTTTCTATTAATAATGGAAAAATGTCTGTATCTTTACAATGGTGTTCCTAAGCTCTCTCTAGCTCTTCTCTTCTGCTCTACATGCAGATCCTCACACAACTACCACTACTCCAAATGAGATATGAAAATATCTTTTACCTGAGGGGCTCGTCGAGCGCTTCCCTCCAGGCTCACCTACTCTAATAAATTACATTCAATGGTTGTCTAGTCCAACACCTGGATCTAGATCTCAACCGATCTAGCATTAAAGCCGATCCTATCTACAGCCTGCACACATGCACGGCTCTCTGGTTCAACAGCCTAAGCACATTAAATTACATTCAATTTCAAATTTGAATGAGGTTGCGCCTCTCTTCATCCTTTGAATGCGTGCGCGCTGACGTGGCTAGCTGGCTGGCTGACTGCGTGGAGATATGCTCCTGCATCATAGCCAAAATAGAAGCCCTACAAAAGTTAGCTAGATTTTGTGCCTTATGCTATCCTCAATGGAAGGAAAACCTATAAAAAAATAAGTTTGATTAAGTGGTGGGGTGGGAGGGAAGCCTCTAAAAAACTTGTTGTTCCTGAGATTGTACTTAAGGCTCAAAGCACAATGCCAGACATCAGGAAATGATGAAAGTTTAAAAGTTTTCTTTTTCTATCTCAGTTATGTGAGAAAATTCCTTAAAATGAATTAATAGTATGACATCTCAAAGGCCGTTTTTCATGTCTGAGTTAAATTTGAAAATATTGGATGTAATGAGAGAAAAAAATAAAGATGTTAGACAAACCAAGGGATCTAATATAGAAGAATATTACTCTGTTATAGAAGAAGAGAATGGATAATGTAACCTCAAATGAATCATAAACTGTAGAAATCTAATTAATTCACAAGTCTTGTATCTACTAACAGTAAATACAGAGGAAAAATTGTTTTTATTAGACAACTGAATGAAATATAACCACAATAGATGTTGTACTAAATTTTGATCAGGCATTCATCAAGGAAATATATGAAAAGATGCTAGAATGTGGAAAGACAAAAGAACACATAACTCAAATGAGGACTGTTTTAATTCTGCACTTTTATTAATTCTCAATGAGGATATTTTTATCGATTACAACCGGCAAGAAGAAGCCCTTGTTTATTTTTTCGAATATGCATTTATACAAAAGTTATCAACCGCAAATGGTTGGAATTTCCCTATCTTTTAGGATAATTAAAATTTCAAAATATAGAAGTTGGAATGCTTCACTTGAATTCTTCTTGATCTTCTTGTAATGCTGGCATAAGCATTTTCCTTTTCTGTCTTCTACCTCAGAAATATATAATGTACACAAACTGTATCATTGGTTTCCAGAGGTACTACCTTTTCCCTGCTCAATACATTTGATGCATCTGCCCACAAATTGAGCTACCAACCTCGAATATTTTGTTAATTTATTGGCCTAAAAAATGTGTAATTTATTTTCCAGCTGAGGCAATATCTCTTCTATTCGCCTATCCTATGAAATAATGTACTGTAGTTGTAGATTAGGCTTCACTAACCATCTATCTATTTGAGCAATATCGACCTGTTTTATCTATGATATTTCAACTTGCGCTTCTTCCATATTTGTCTTAATGTCAAGATAATTTTTAGCTATATCAATCTGACCCAGTATTCCAGAACTATCCTCTTTATCAAGGCCTAATAATTCTTTGTCAAGTGAATGAAAAACTTCTTCACAAGATTCTTTCACTTCCTTAGCCATTTTCCTACCTTCGGCTATGTTTGACTCCCAAGTATTTAGTATAATATCACCTCTGGTTTTCTCTGAAGTGGACAATTCAAAAACCATATCTCTTCCTTCTTTTGTTGATGATATAACCGCTTCTTAAAAGGTAGTCTAGGAAATGATAGCCTCTCTCTCACTTAAAACAATATTACTTAATGCTTCATCCATCACCTGAGAATGATTTTGGACGATTTTTACTTTAGAGAGAAGGCTTTGTTGAGCTATTTCCAGTTTCTTTAGCAATTCCAATGCTTGAGCTTTAAGCAATGGTATATCCATTAGTTTCATTTAGTGTGTAGAATAGAGAGAGGAAAATTAGGTAGGAGAGTGGGCACCGAAAAAACCCAAAAATAGTAGTCAAAGAAAAGCATGTAGCCAAAATAGAAGCCCTACAAAAGTTAGCTAGATTTTGTGCCTTATGCTATCCTAAATGGAAGGAAAACCTATAAAAAAATAAGTTTGATTAAGTGGTGGGGTGGGAGGGAAGCCTCTAAAAAATTTGTTGTTCTTGAGATTGTACTTAAGGCTCAAAGCACAATGTCAGGCATCAGGAAATGAGGAAATTTTAAAAGTTTTCTTTTTCTATCTTAGTTATGTGAGAAAAATTCCTTAAAATGAATTAATAGTATGACATCTCAGAGGTTGTTTTTCGTTTCTGAGTTAAATTTGAAAAGATTGGATGTAATGAGAGAAAAAAATAAAGTTGTTAGACAAAGCAAGGCATCTAATACATAAGAATATTACTCTGTTACAGAAGAAGAGAATGGATAATGTAACCTCAAATGAATCATAAAATGTAGAAATCTAATTAATTCACAAGTCTTGTATCTACTAACAATAGATACAGAGGAAAATTTGTTTGTTATTAGATAACTGAATGAAATATAACCACAATAGATGTTGTACTAAATTTTGATCAGGCATACATCAAGGAAATATATGAAAAGATGCTAGAATGTGGAAAGACAGAAGAACACATAACTCAAATGAGGAGCGTTTTAATTCTGCACTTTTATTAATTCTCAATGAGGATATTTTTCTCGATTACAACCGGCAAGAAGAATGCCTTGTTTATTTTTTCGAATATGCATTTATACAAAAGTTATCAACCGAAAATGGTTGGAATTTTCCTATCTTTTAGGATAATTAAAAGTTCAAAATATAGAAGTTGGAATGCTTCACTTGAATTCTTCTTGATCTTCTCGTAATGCTAGCATAAGCATTTTCCTTTTCTGTCTTCTACCTCAGAAATATATAATGTACACAAACTGTATCATTGGTTTCCATAGGTACTACCTTTCCCCTGCTCAATACATTTGATGCATCTGCCCACAAATTGAGCTACCAACCTCAAATATTTTTTTAAGTTATTGGCCTAAAAAATGTATAATTTCTTTTCCAGCTGAGGCAATATCTCTTCTATTCACCTATCCTTTGAAATAATGTACTGTAGTTGTAAATTAGGCTTCACTAGCCATCTATCTATTTGAGCAATATCGGCCTGTTTTATTTGTGATATTTCAACTTGGGCTTCTTCCATATTTGTCTTAATGTCATGCTCATTTTTAGCTATATCAATCTGACCCAGTATTCCAGAACTATCCTCTTTATCAAGGCCTAATAATTCTTTGTTAAGTGAATGAAAAAATTCTTCACAAGATTCTTTCACTTCCTTCGCCATTTTCCTACCTTTGGCTATGTTTGACTCCCAAGTCTTTAGTATAATATCACCTCTGGTTTACTCTGAAGTGGACAATCCAAAAGCCATAGCTCTTCCTTCTTTTGCTGATTATATAACCGCTTCTTGGAAGGTAGTCTGGGCAACGATAACCTCTCTCTCTCTCTTAAAACAATATTACTTAATGCTCCATCCATCACCCGAGAATGATTTTGGACGGTTTTTACTTTAGAGAGTAGGATTTGTTGAGCTATTTCTAGTTTCTTTAGCAATTCCAATGCTTGAGATTTAAACAATGGTATATCCACAACCCTTTTCTCATTGGAACTAACCTTGTCTTGTAATTTTTTAATCAACTCATATTGTTGGATAGTCCGTCTTTCGCTCACTTGCACATTCTTGTGCATTTCATCAAGAATGGACTTGAGCTGTTGGATTTCTTGCTTATCACTAGCTCTAGCTTGTTCAAGCCCTTTATTGACTTCATCTCTGACATTCTTTCCTATAGTCCTTCCTTGATTTTGCAACTGACTTATCACCTGATTCTTCTGCTTCACTTTTTCTTTCAGTTTATCAATTGAGAATAGGTTAGTTGTTTCAAAATCTCCCAAAGAGCCTGCTACCTCTATAGCAAAGTGTTCGTCTTCCAAATTTTGTCCATCCAATAGTACTTTGTGCTTTTTGACGGTCACACCTTCTTTCTGGTGTATTTCCTTCTTCACCACAAATTTCCTCTTCTTACTGAAAAAGAAATCGGAAGGAGGTATCTCTTCAATAGGGATAGTCGTGAGATCTCCTATGAGTATTACCTTTTCATTAGGGTTTTCTATGGTGAATTGAAATGACATGACAACCTGAATGGGGTTGCCGATTTATTTAGATAATTGTTTTCCAGTTCCATCTGTAGTTGATCTATCTGATGAAGACAATGGCCTATCTTCTCCTTGATTTATTAATGTCTCTGATTGATCTTTGGCCTGGTCATTAGATACCTTTGTTGTCAGGATATATTTTTTTTGAGTCGAGATCTCAGATTTCTCTGATTTTTCCAAGGCTTATTGTTTGCTAGAGCTTCCAACTTCTGGATTATGGGTCTCTATTTGTTGTGTATCAGGGGACATTGGGTTTTCCCCTTGTAACACTTTCAGAATACTACTTCTTCAGTGTTTTTGGAAGTTGTAAAAATCAATCATTTTATCAGGTAATAGAGCTCAAACTCGGCTCAGAACTTCTTGGTAATATCTCACCCCTCGGAACATTTTGTCCAGAGGGGATTCTTCATGTTCATACTGTTTGAGATTATAGCTAGCCATATGATTACCCATGACCTTCTAGGGTCGTGTTTCTTAAATTCAATGTTAACCAGTTTTATTTCTTCTAAGCCTGCAACCTCCACTTTGGAGTGGCCAAAATACAATAAAGAAAATGCACCAATATATAAGGGAAAAGATGGCCATACATTTTTCAATACTTCTTTTAGCTCTTTGCTAATTCCCCTGAGTACAATTTGTCATGCGACCTCATGGCACACTAGTCGGTCTGGTAAAAACTGCGGTAAAGAATATGGGGGAATTGAGCAACTGAAAACTATGATATAAGAGAAGTGTTCCTCAATGTACCAGTCTGCCACTTTATCCAGGTTAGCCATAACTGTGTCTGAAATTCTAGGAGGTGAGTGACCAAAAATAGCAATGTGCATCGACACCGCTACCCAATTACAGATTTCATAAAATAAATCCTTCGCCTTGTCTTCCCAGAGTTTTGAATGTTAAATATGAATTGGTTCTACACTATATGGAGTCCATCTCTATCCCATCAACAGGAAAGGCTCCATGAAATAGATGGCATCCATGATATAAGTTGACATGTAAAATAAAGGTGATTTCCCCTTGTCTTTATTTGTCTAGTATTCTGTAATTTCACTAGTTATACTATCTGACAATATCTTGGCCCAGTCAAAAGAATAACCTTCCGCCATTGTGTGTATAATGGGTACCCATGGTAGAAAGAAATGGTTTGTGTTCTCTTTTCCATAAACTATGCACATTATCATGGCTCTATACATGAACTGTGGTTCTAGCGATGATATTGAGTATATGCCGTGAGAATCGACTCTGAACTTTTCGGG
>SNQJ01S0195571.1:6659-17504 GCA_010110895.2 Picea sitchensis | reverse complement strand
AGTTCCATGTCATATTCCACTATGGTACTTTTTGTCTTCATGTTGACATCAATGGCAATATGATATTTCCATCAAGAATGTCTCCAAAAATATTTTAAAAATGATGAAGGTTTCTACAAGGAAGCAATGGGTACATTTTTAGCGAATGTTTTAAGTTTAAGTGATCCACATATAAAAGATCAAAATATTCCTTCTAAAACTCGTATGAAACAAATCAATGCTTGTTGGTTAAGGAGGATTAAAATTTTAAGGTAAATTATGTCTAAATATGATGTCATTAACACTAAAAGAGGTGATATGTTCTTAAAACTTCTTCATTTGACTAAGGAACTTGAGGGATGTCATTTAATTATGGACACAATTCTCTTATAAAAAGATTAGTTACAAGAACAATTGGAAGCCTTAAAAGTTGTTTACGATAGTGAATTTAATGATTCAATTGCGTATTCTAAAGAATAAGTGGAAATATGGTCAATTTGGTATGTGAACAAGAATGAATATATCAAGGATACACTTTGTCAATTGAGCCTTGAATTAAAAGAACTATAAAATAAGTTATTTGAAACCAAGTTTAAACATGAAATAATGGTTTCTTTTATGAGGGAGTATATTGAACAATGGTTAAGGAAATACTTAGTTAAAATAACTGAATTGGATCAACAACAAGTCGGTAATATAGCTATGCCACTTCTAGCACAACATGAGACTATTGAAGACAACACAACAAACATATAATGGTTTGTAATTTCCATTATAGTATGTCAATTAGTCACCTTGTTTTTCTTTCACCTTCTGTTTTTCCTCGATTAGTCGTCATTTTTCCTTTTTTCTTTCAGAATTCGTGAAAACCAAAGGTTGACCCCTTACTGTCTCTTTTTTTGTCTTCTAGGTCTCTCTTCATTTTCATGGTCTGCAAGAGCCCAATCCCATTCCTCTTTGAAGGGAAAATGAAATATACTTTTCGTCAATTCTCAGACAATATTATTTTTATTTCAAAAGATATCTATTATTTTTTGAGGTTCCTAGATAACTATTCAGGACACAACATTAACGATTTCTCCGAATTGAAATTTTAAGCATGAGTTTTCAAATGTGTGTCTATCAAAATTGTTTTGGATCTTAATGGAATGATAATTTAAATTTATCTGTCTTATGTGGTCCTTATATTATTTCCTTGTGCTGAATAAAGTGTCTTACTTTTTTTAATACTATGATGGAAATGAGACTATATACTTTTTGGCTTTATAGTCTTGTATTATACTGTGAATATTCACTTTATGTGAGATACCTTGTCCTCTCTTAGGTACTCTTTGTATGTGAATAGTTGTTTCAAGAATAACACTGGTCCTATCTTAGGCATATTTTATATTCTTGTATATTATTAAAATATAGAGGAGTACCACCTATTTAAAAATATAGGGGGGACTTTTCCTCTTGATGTTATCTTCAATACCATAAAACAATATTATAGATCAACATTTTTGGTGACCATAGTGGGGAATAGAAAAAAATGCGGGTTTTGTAGAAAAAAAATTCAGATGAATCTACCAGAGCCCAAGAAACCTCAAATACAAGTTGGACTTACAAATCAAAGAAGTATTCTACACCAACTGTATGACCTAACTATCACAACAACAAGGATTCATGAAGAACTCGAAAGAATGTGGGAATATATTGCTCTAGAAGAAGAAATAAAAATATCCTTGAGAGAAATAAGACAACAATAAATCTTTAAAATATGGAATCATATAAAGGTCCATTAACAAGTAGTAAAAGTAAGAAACTTGAGATTCATCAAGAGAACCAAGACTCAACATCTGAAGTTAGAATCATACCAATCATGGGTGATCAAGAAGAATAAATAAATTATGTTCCTAATGAATAAAGAGAAATAAATGACACACAAACAAATCCAAGAATGAGAACCAAATCCAGTCCGCTAAATTTACAGGGAAAATAACATCCACTGCCAACTCTTCCTCAAGAAAGTTTACCTATTTTTTTGGTTGATGGGATTATGGATCTTGAAAAGCATATGGATCAATTCCTTAGTATCTGTGACATTCATTTGATTGAACATGATGATGTAATGGTTAGATTTTTTTCTTCAAACTTTGATAAGCCCAGTCTATGACTAATATCTTTCTCTCCCAACCCAGTCAATTGGCTTGTTTGATGATATAGAAGAAATTTTCAAGACCATATATGCACAACATATTGTATATCATACTCTACTTACTCAATTCACCCAAATACATATTCAAAAGGGTGAAATAATCATGGATTTTAATTTACAATTTTTTAAGACACTAAATCAAAACCTAGATGAACAATGTCCAAATTCCCCTGTTATATTTGGATGTTACAAGAATTCTATTCCATCAAGCATGAACTATGCAATAATATCATACATTGAATGAATCAATTCAAAAGGCAACAAAAATGGAAGAGTACATGTTGGAGACTAATGTTGATCCTAAAATTATCCTTGGGAAAGTACAAAGACAAATGCAAATTTTCACATTGTCATCCTAAGGACCATCTATTTCAAGGAGTATTGAAGGTTGAGAAATTGGGGGAGGGATTATTCAAGGCCTGCCCTCTAATGTGAAATAATCCTGAATCTGCTCAAGAAACTTGACCAAAAATAGAAATTGCTCAGATGAGTAGAACCAATCGACATATGCAAAATGAGATAAATCAACTCAAGAGGAGTGAGAATCTCATTCCACCACATCAAAATATAATACCCCCACTATCATATGAAAGAGGTAAAAATGATATAGATCAAATAATTGAAGATCACATACTAAGAGCACCCAGAGGCCCAAATCGAAATGTTGTTGTACTAGAAGAAGTTATAGGAGAAGAAATTCATGTTCAAGACAATGACCCTTTTGATCAAAGGATAATCAATGATCAAGATGAATTCTTGGAATTGGTCCAAATGGAATAAATTTCATCATATTTTCAGATTTTCGATGAACAAGAAGATTATGAATATACACAACAAGATAATGTTGTTCAAACCAGAAATCAAGAAAATAAATTCAAGACAAAGGAACAATAAAAAAAAGAAGAGGAGAAATCCAATGTTCTAGAGCCAATGAAACAACAACTGATTGTTAATCATACAAATACATCATTGCAAATGAACTATAGTGTTGTTGATGAGTTAACTAAGCTATGGATTTCCTTTCCATTCATGGAGGTAGTTAAGATACTCCAACAAAGAGAGAATTTTTTGAATATTCTAGATGATACAAATTTAAGAATAGAGGCAACTATGATAAACACAAGAAACGAAAAAATATCATGCCAACAAGACCAAGAGGATGGTTCAACTATTTTACATATAATTAGAGAATCATGACTTTATGTTTCAAATTGTCTGGCGAATAGTGCAACTAATAACAATTTCATGCCATTATCTGTAATGGAAGATCTTGGAATGGAATGTACAAAGTACTATGAAACTAGTGAAAGTATATATGCCATTGATTCTAGAAAAGTACCATATTATGGAGAAATTAAATATTTGTGTACATGGATAAGTGTAGAACCCCACATCACAACAATATTTACTATCATATTTATGTAGTTGATCTACCTCCAATGTACGGTGTTTTCCTGGGTAGATATTGGTGCTCAATGATTGGAGGATACATAATGAATGATGGGAGTTGCATGATCCTCCCAAACAAAGATGGAACAATGATCAGAGTTCCTTGAGAACATCAAAAACTAGTATTGTTCAAGAAAAAGGAATATGAGATGATGAAAAACTATGTATACGTTAGAATTGGGAATTATGTCATTTTCAACACAATGAAACTAAATTCTCCCAAGCAAAATGTAGAAAAATATTTTCAAGGTTTTTGGAAAATGTCATTTGATGGTGCTTTCTCTAACTCTGGAATTGGAGTTGGTATTGTTTTTGAAAGTCCTAAATCATGCATTTACCCACATGCAATCAGATTAGAGTTCCTTTGTACCAATAAATAAGTAGAGTATAAAGAATTAATCCAAGGACTGACCTTGTCCCTTCAAATGAAAGTAAAATATCTAGTGGTGATTGGTGATTCAGAACTAGTTATCAATGACTTTTAAAAAATATATAGAATGAAGAAAGAAAGATTGAAGAATTATGCAAGGAGAGTGTGGGAAATAATAGATTCTTTTAATTCTTTCAATATTTCTTTTTTACCTTGAGAAAATAACCAAAAAGTTGATTCATTGGCAGTGGTGACCTCCCTTTTCAATACAGATGATTCTCAAAATCAGAATACTTTTCATGTCAAAACAATTTTTCGACCATCAATACATGATAATCAAGAGTATTGTAAAGTTTTTAAAAACGACGAGCACATTGCAATTTTTTTAGCAAAATAGGAACCAACATCATCGGATATCTTAGAAGAAAGACAAAACAATCAAAAGGATATCCATGATCAAAGTATCGTTGTTCTTCCTAAAAATTATGTTAGTCTTGAATATATTTTCACAAGGGATGACCAAACAAATACCATGGACCCAATAGAGGAATCCCCCATTACAAAAGTTCAAGAGACACAAAAAATCAATATTAGAACAAGTGATGCCCCAAAGTACATAAATATTGGTACAAATTGTACCACTAAAGATATTGAACAATATACTTTTCTTTTTGAAATGTTTTAGGAAATCTTTGCTTGGAGTTATGATGATTTAAAGGAATATGACAAATCTATTTTTTAGCATGCTATACCACTCGAAGAAGGATCAAAACATTTTAAGAAAAAATTAAGAATGATAAATCCAAAATTGAATTCCTTAGTAAAGATGGAGTTGGAAAATTTGAAATAATTTGGTATAATTTTTCCAATCAGACAGTCAAAATGGCTTTAAAATCCTGTGATAGTCAGAAAAAATAATGGAGAGATTCAACTTTGCATGGATTTTCAATATATCAACTGAGAAAGTATCAAATATAACTATCCACTCCCCAACATGGAGATGTTATTGTAGCGGTTAAATGGTTCTGCATTGATGTTTATGCTTGATGGATTATTTTGGATATAATCAAGTCCCTGTGGCTGAAGAAGTCAAACTGAAGACTGCATTTGTTACACCACGGGGAACATATGATTATGTTTGTATGCCATTTGGACTAAAGAATGTTGGTGCAAATTTTCAAAGAGCAATGGATCATGCTTATAATGATATAATTGAGAAATTTATGGTAGATTATCAGGATGACTTGATAGTTCATTCAAAACTAAGAGTAAAAATTTCAAACATCTCATAAAAGTATTTGAATGGTGTAGGATGTATGGCATATATTTGAATCCAAAGAAGTGTTTTTTTTTTTTCCATATCGGAAGGAAACCTCATAGGTCAAATTGTGAGTAAAGAAGGAATATGTATTGATCCAGAAAGGATGAAGGAAACAAATGACTTAAATCCTCCAACATCTCGTAAAGGAGTACAATATTTCTTTGGAAAGATAATTTTTTACGAACATTCGTTCTAGATTGCACCACTATTGTTAATCCAATAAATAAGTTACTAAATTAGGATCATAAATTTGAATGGACATCAGAAACTCAAAAGAATTTTTTAGAAATCAAACATGTAATCACTACTTCTCCTTTTCTTATTACTCCTGATTTTGATAAATATTTTATATTATATTCATTTTCTTCAGAAGATACTATTGTCTCCATCCTTACTCAAAAAAAAATGATAAAGGAGTATAATTTCCAATTTCTTTCATGAGAAAAACCTTTCATGACTATGAATTGAATTACTCTATGATTGAAAAACAAACCCTCTCTATGGTCAAGGAAATAGCCCATTTTAGGACCTACATTTTGTCACCTCACATCACTACTTATGTACCACACTCACCTGTCAAGATGTTTCTCAATCAACAACTTATAGATGGTAGATGGTAAAATTAGTTGGTTCAGCTTCAAGAGTATGATTTAGATATTAAGACTCTGAAAGTTGTTAAAAGGGACAAAGACTATGCAAATTTGTGACGGGAATTATATTTAGAAACATTTGAATGGTATAAGGACATAATATTTTATCTGAGGTATGACTAATTTCCTCTGGAATATATTATAAAGAGAGAATATCTATAAATATGAAAACCAATCAATATGTATTAGTTTAGGAGTTTTATTTTGAAGAAAAAATGATGGAATTCTATTAATATGTTTAGAACATTTTAATTTCAAGGAAATACTACAATAATTTCATATGGGATTTTGTGGTGGACATTTTTCACCTGTTGTAACTACTCATAGAATCATTCGGGCCAATTATTATTGGCCAACTATATTAAAAGATGATTATTCGATGATTCCAAGATGTGTCCCATGCCAAATTTTTTTAGGGAAGATGAAAAGAGAAACAATTCTACTACAATCTATATCAGTAGAAGAACCATTCGCACAATGGGCTTGGATGTGATTGGCCCAATAAATCCAAAATCTAGTAAAGGAAATTATTATATCACTACTACAACTCACTACTTTACAAAGTGGCAAGAAGCTATTGATTTGAGGAACATTTCCTCATAACAATTGGTCCTTTTACTAAAGGAGAACATTCTATCCAGATTTGTTGTCCCAGAAAAATTCATAATAGAAAATGGTTCAATTTTCATCGGGTCCAAATTTACAATTTTTTGTGGATAATATGGCATCATCATGGGAAAATCATCCAACCATTATCCTCAAAGAAATGGTTTGGATGAATCAACAAACAAAATGTTGATTCANTTCATAATAGAAAATGGTTCAATTTTCATCGGGTCCAAATTTACAATTTTTTGTGGATAATATGGCATCATCATGGGAAAATCATCCAACCATTATCCTCAAAGAAATGGTTTGGATGAATCAACAAACAAAATGTTGATTCAGATTATTAAGAAGGAAATTGCAACAAATAATAAAAATTGGCATAAGAAGTTGACAAACGGACTTTGGGAAAGTCATCTCACTCCAAAATACAACATTGGAAAATCCCCATACATCTTGGTATATGGAAAAGAAGCACATATTCCATTACATTTAGAATTGAAATCCTTATCCATTTCCATAAGTAATGAAGATATGGAAGAATTGTCACCTCTGCAAAAATGGTACCATGAACTCTTGCAACTAGAATAACAAAGAATACAAGTAATAATGACCATGAGCAAGAGACAACAAGTCCTTAAAACATATTTTGATAAGAGTACTACTGCAAGATATTTTCAAAAATACCAACTGGTTATGTTATGTAACAAAGAAAAGGAAAAACCATTTTTTCATAGGAAGTTTGAATCTCTTTGGATCGTCCCATTCCAAACTGAAAAGGTTATTGGTTTCAATTCTTACTTTTTGAAATACATAAAAGGAACAATTAAAGCATTTCATGTGAATGGGAAATACCTTAAGCACTTCTTCTTTTAATCCCCAAATCTTAACCTATACATAACATTTTGAAATATTTACTCCTATGTATATTCTTAGTTAGTTAGTTTCTTCTTCCCCTTTCCTTTTTCCCTTCTAAAATTTTATGTTTGACTCCATTTTCCCAATTTAAAAGGCTCTTTGGATTCTCAACAACGCACAGGGGGTCATTGTCCCATGGTTGGAGCCAAATGTTAATATACATTCATTTATCAACATTAGTGTATAAAGGGTACATCCATAGTCATCTTTTATGTATTGTATATCCTATACTTAGTTATTTTTCTTTAACAATGTAGGTTGACGAGTAGGCTATCACCAAGTTTCTAAGTCAACAAGTCTGCAAGTCCATACTTAATTTATTTTCCACTCCTCCAAAATCCCAATACCTAGTTGTTTTATTTGTTGTAGAATACCAAGCTATCCCTCACCCCACAAATACCCACGTTGCACAACACTCAAATATACCCTTTATATTCTTGCATAACTCATAATGCATCCTTTTACCTTTTCACACTTAACTGATTTGATGAATGTAGATGCATGGTCCTCTCTTTGATTCCATTTACCTTTTCCCTAGACCCACAACCCTGCATCCCACATTTATGCATACTCCAAAATGATTCACCTATTTCCGCAACCCACAATATTGACCTTTTTGTATTTAATGTATTCCATCAATGTGGATGTGAGAGTCCCTCGTATCTCTCCTTTATTCCTCTATATCTTGCAACTCCACATATCACATTTTTTGATTCATCATAATACAGTTTCCATCCCTCACTTTGCACCTCCATACTTAACCATTTTTCATACTCCTAGATACGATATCACCATTCCCGATGACATTTATTTCCCACCACCACATCAGCCGCCACTTGGATGAATTAAATACGGTTATTAAGTGGCATGATTTTTGTAAAATATTTTCCATAAATATAAAATCAGACCGTGCAATTGACAACTTCAAAATAAGAGCTACCACATTTGATAATCAATTAAATACGTGGTAAAAGTAAATAAAGAATTAAACACCCTATTATAAAATATTATATTGACAGGAGAGCCACCTATTCATAAAAAAGGGAAGTGTTCATAAGACATGTCAAGTAAAATGAAATAGTTATATTGTGGTGACAAATTCAATACCCTTGGATGGGACTCTCATTAGCTTTAGTGTTCACAAGCATACAAGTGGTACTCAACTCTCCCATCCGAAAAAAATAAATTGAACAAG
The DNA here is from genome assembly GCA_010110895.2 of Picea sitchensis. Classification (NCBI taxonomy): domain Eukaryota; kingdom Viridiplantae; phylum Streptophyta; class Pinopsida; order Pinales; family Pinaceae; genus Picea; species Picea sitchensis. The sequence continues at coordinate 8,819 of SNQJ01S0195571.1, read as the reverse complement.
GTTTGGACCTCAGGTATTACATTGGTTGGGTGCATGTTGGAAGTATCTCATTTCAAAGAGTTGGTCCTCTGGTGTGATGACAAGTTCAATATAGAGAGAATAACTATCTAGGTAAGAGGAAAACCATTGATTTTTTTGGCCCCTTTAGTGTTCAAAAGGATGTTGAGACTTCCTAACCCTACTATGATATTCAAGAATGTTGAAGCTAATGAGTTTCTTAAAGAACATGACAAAGGAATGGAGTTTCTCAAAAGTTTCCTCACAATATCGATGAGCGACATTAGTGCTATGCATGTTGAGGTATTCTCTTTAAAGTAACTGTATAAGTATTTTCCTAGCTATTTTCTAGAATAATTGGATATGAGTCCATGACCTGTTGATGTTGGTAGAATTAGATAGGTATTTCCGCACAGGTCTAGGTGCCTAGACGTGTGAAAATCATCCAAAGCCTTCTACCTTGATACTTTACTTAAATTAAAGGAATTATTAAAGTAAATTGATTTTATTAATTAGTTGATTTATTTAAGGAAATTCTAAAAATAATTAGCATTTAATATTAACCATTGATATTAAGTGAGGTGAGAAGTAATCTCAACCATCAATCACTTTGGAAATTAGGGTTAGGTCATAAATTAAGATTATAAAAGCAAGGCTAGGGTGAAGAAGGAAGACACTTGTGTGTGAGACATGATTAGATCACGAATGAATTTGATTCAAGGAGATCTTGGATAGGTAGAGAAGGAATTCCATGTAGATATCATGTCAAGGAGAAGAGAGAATAGAGGCAACCACAAGTGGGTTTCAACAGAACAAAGCCACATGAAAGGGTCAAGCCATACAAAAAAAATCGTACAATCCTCGAGGTCATGTACATGAGTTTTAGTGGGTATAGGTGCATACATGCATGTTTGATTAAGTAAAGGTGTGTACACCTAAAAAAACATGTCATATATGGGTCATACAACATAGTAGACTTTGGAAGTTTTGTCTGCAATTGTATTTCTCTTAGTGGGCCATTATCCCTGTTACAGGAGCCCTGATATTATCATAATAAAATCATCTTAGTACTATTTTTCCCTTTGGGTTTTCTACCTAAATACTGTTAGTTTTTATGTGTGCATGATTTGGTTTCCAGTATTGCTTCTGCTATATTTATTTGAGTTGACTATTACTGCAAGTGTATGTTGTTTTGTGAGATGTTAATTTGATTTACAACAAGGAAATCACTAGATAAGAAGATACCTAGGTGTTGAAGTAAGGATTTCAACATGGTATTGAAGAAACTACTCCCAGAGGAAGCCATATATCATATTCATATAAATTGATAGCAGGCCTATCAAATCTATAGGAGATCTTAATAGATCCATAACCAACAAGCAGAAATCAAAGGACAAATTTTAGGTAACAATTGTACTGAGGTAGAGCTATGGTTTTGTAGTCGTATGAACTATTATGCAGGTTGTCAAAGGAATAGTCGCATACATACATGGGTTTCTTTGGAGATAGTCACATATATGTGGGTTTCAGTAATGAAAGTCACTTACATACGCGGGTTTCAGTGGTAACAAGAACATATAAGTTTGTACAGGTCAATACAAGAGAAATTTCAGTAGCAGGTTATTTTCAGGGTAGTTTATCAGGTCTTCTTGATGAAATCAATAATTTTTAAAGTTGAACACATATTGGATGGAAAATATAACTTCCTATATTTTAAAGAAAGAGTGACTTTGGCATTGAAGGAGTATCGACTTTTGGAGATAGTGTACAAATTAGTTTCTCCATCAACAGATCCAATGGTTTTGGAAACTCATGAGAAGAAGGAGATCAAAGTTGAAAGGGTTATCTTGGGTTCAATGAAGTATCATATAATTCCTCAAATATCCAAGAATAATACTACCAAAGAGATGCTTGATGCCATATTAGGTTTATTCCAGAGCATTAACATGAATAGGAAATTGGTCTTAAGAAATAAACTTAGATCAGTGCAAATGTCTAGATCTAACAATGTTGCCATCTATTTCATGGTGATCACTCAGCTATGTGATCATCTTGCAGCCATAGGGGATAAAACAAAGGATGCATAGCTCATGAATGTGGAATTGAATGGTATTCCCAAGCCATGGGAATCAATTTTCAAAGGATTCTTTGTTAGAATACTAA
>SNQJ01S0195569.1:469-17504 GCA_010110895.2 Picea sitchensis | reverse complement strand
AGACATTTTCATTTTGAATCATCTTGTACTTGAACATTTAAGTGGGATAAAAGGAGGTTTCCCCCTCGAAGAGGCTTATTATCTGAAATTATCTCTTTTTCAAGGCGTTGAGTACTTTTTCTGAGGTTTTTATATGCTATATTGATGTTTGGTTCTTAACAGTTTTCATCTGTAGGGAACAGATAGATTTCACTATCCATCAGTGAGTTTTCTAAATTGTTCTGGGTTCTTAGGCCGTGCAAGGAGTGCACAACAAAACATTGGAGGTTTTGTAGCCAGCGCAAGAAGTGTGAATCTGAACTCTGTTGAGTCAGAAAAGAATGTTCCAGTAGAGCACATCAGAATGATAACAAATAAAGGGAAACCTCAAGGTTGTTGAATACCTGAGAGGAGAAAATGTGTAGAGGAATCCCATAAAGACAAATTCACTGAGAAATCTGTAGAGCTCTGTCAGGTGGGCATCGAGTAGGTGCAATAGTGCATAAGGAGAACTCTTTGTCAAGTTCAAGAAGAAGAGTATCAAAGGAATATACTCACAGAGTTGTTGAACACTCTGTAGAAGAATCTCATCAAGGTGTGCTTTGAGCGAGAGGTTTCCAGGAGGGCACCAAAACCCTTTGAAGTGAGTAGAAAGGCCGAGACCCTTAAGAGACTAAGTGAATCTGAAATAACAGAAGAGATAGCTTTAGCAGAAACATCGACGAGACCCAAGAAGTCGGACTCATAAGAGGAACAAGCGACTAAAACCTTGGAACTTGAGTAAGAAAAAGCTCAAGAGAGACAAGGCAAGGAGTGGGCGTAGAAGTGAATGTATTCCAAGATTCACAAGCTTAGGAGGAATGGTGCAAGTTTGGACGCAGAGAACAAGTGTGTGCCCGAGGCGAGGACAATATTCATTGTCAAAGCTCAAGAGGAAAAGAGAAGACGAGACCCTTTCAACTAGTTTCGCAGGAGAAGGTTCAAAGACCAAAACCTTTGAACACTTAGAAATTTTCCCAAGTCCAGGAGAACAAAGATGCTCAGGAGGAGGAGTGACAACAACCATTAGATTGGCTACAGGAAGAGATCGGGATCATCATATCAGGGTCCAAAATGAAGGAGGAACGTGTGAGGAGAAGACATAGATCCCATCCATGGGATCTGAGCGCAGAAGATCAACAGTTGTCCGATCTAGGTAAAGTGCATGAGATTTAACCCTCATTTTGCACAGACGAGAATACTTTCCAAATTCCCGAAGTGATTAGGTACCATTCATCATCAAGAGGGACAGGTGGCGTAAGATCCACAACTATGGAGTGAGAGCACTTAGGAAGTTTGTGGTCAAGGAGAGAGCAGAATCGTCGAAGATCTGAAGCAAATCCTGGTCATTGGTTGTCGGGAGGGTACGTGTCGACAGATATGAGTCTTCACATGAAATCACTTCGGGAAGAACGAGTATGCCCAAATCCCAAAGAGTCAAAGCATACATAGGCCGTCAGATCAAGGGGGAGATACACGTCAAGAGATCATGTATTTCGGGTGAAATCACTATGGGAGGAACGAGGGTGCAGGAATTGAAACTCTCGAAGCCCGAAGAGACGAAGATCCAAAGGGACGAAGATATGAAGAGATGAAGAGTCGAAGGTACAAAGAGTTGAAGAGTCGAAGAGATTAAGAGTAAATCTTGGTTGTTAATCGCTAGGGGGGGTACGTGTCAACTGATTATGTACTCCAGGTAAAACGCTTTGGGAAAAAGTGAGCATGGGGAAATTGAGAATTGAGATTTCTGAAGTCCGAAGTCTCGAAGTGGGCTAGGGACGTCGATTTGAGGAGGACATGTGGCAGGAGATCTACCATTTCAGTCAAAGTCACTCTAGAATGAAGTAGGAGTTGAGAGTTGAAACTCTCGAAGCCTGAAGGGTGAAATCAATCATAGCCTTTGATTTGAAAGGAGGGACACACGCTGATAGATCGTAAGGGTATGAGAACGTGTGATCCAGAGAGAAGAAAAGGAGTCATATCTTAGCCATATGTTTGCTAGGGACAGGTGTCAGCAGATCTTCCACTTCGAAAGATAGCCACAACAAGGGAGAAAGAGTTGAGAGTTGAAACTCCCGAAGCCCGAAAGGTGAAATCAATCGAAGCCATCGATTGGAAAGAGGGCATGTGTCGATAGATCAAGGAGATATGGGAGTGTGCGAGGAAGGTAGGAAAAGAGAACATATCTCAATTGTTTCTCATGAAACACTACCGAGGTTAGAAAATTGTCGGTCGAGCTGGATTGTGGGGCCAAAACATGCTCGGACTTTAAAATTCTTAGAGCGGGTTGCAATTGAAACCACGGTTTTTCCAAAGAGATACTTGGCGCTTTGTAGAGAATTGTTGGGAGAAAAGTGGGTTAGTCTCAAACCACTCTTGGTCATTCCCACAATCACATACTTACGTGAGGTCATAGCCTAGGGCCATATGTAGGAAGGGGCTAATGAAAAAGGAGCTAGCACATGAAACTCAACATTTCAAAAGCGCGTAGGAAGAGGTTGTGGGTATCACAGGACCTGCACTAGAAGACAAAAGGGAACCTATGTAAATTGATTGGGGTCTAATAAAGGCCCGAAGAGCCGATTTGACTCCTTGATTTGAAATATCCTAGACCGGTAGGTCACACAGCCTCGAGGGGAGAAGGGGGGTCTGCATGAAGTGGTATCAGAGTTGATTTTTTCTTGTAGACAACACGAAAAAGAGGAAAAGAGATAAAGGAGATAGTCTGATACCATCAAGTGGTATCAGAGTTGATTTTTTTTGTATATTTTAGGTGAAGGAGATAGAGAAGACAGTATGACTACATCTAGTAGTATCAAGAGATGAATTTTGTTTGCATATTGTAGGCAAAGGTGAGAAGGTGAAAAGAGATAATCTAATAACATCAAATGATATCGGAAGATTAATTGTGCCTATAGAAAGAAGGTGAAGAGAGACAGAGTATTAATGCTCTATGAATCTAGGAGGGCTGAAGACAGAAAAGATGGCTACTAAAGGCCATAAGTGTGTTCGAGGAGAAGACTACAAGAAAAAAAGTAAAGCATAAATTGACAAGGAGCTCATTGAGATAATAACAATAATGGAACATCTGACATTGAAGATGTAGCGGGGAGAAAAGGTACACTGGAGGTATGAATTTCATTTGAAGAGGAAAGTGTAGTGGCATGTCCAGAAGTTTTTAGCCAGAAGGAAACAACAAGTAATGAGGAAGTGGTCGAGGCATGTTGAAAACCTCAGTGACATAGAGGAGAAAGTGATTCACATCTATGAACCAGAGATTGGGAGGAACCCCAGTGATGAGGAGGAGGTGAGATCAGTTAAAGGTCTCATAAACTGCCAGGAGGGAAGATATGAATTTTCATATTGCCAGGGGGCAATGAGATGAGATTAGTTGATCTCATAGACTGTCAGGAGTGCAGAAGAGAAATCCCAGATTTTCAGGTGGGAAAAGAAGAAGAGAGGAGCCTATCTGAAAGTCTCATGAACTCAGCTTAGATTTCATATCAGCAAGGAGAGTTGGTGGAGGAGGATTAGAGATTCATTTTGATCATTGGGGGAATTCAAATATTCCTACCAAATAGTCCAATAGAGGCTAGTACAAATGTTTCACGTGAGGAGGTGGTGCAACAAAAATCCAAGAAAGAGGCCATTGGGCCAAATACTTTTAAAGCTAACTTTTTCTGTGATGCAGGTGCAATGGAGGAAAGATATCCATCAAAGACTTTCAAAGAGGAGGAGAAGGAGAAGACATTGATGTCTTCCCCAACAGAAAAAGAGGATAATTCAGATGAATTGCTCACTCAATGGGAGAAAGAGATGAAGATGTTGGAGGATTGGTTGGACAATCCAGAACCAGAAGATGGCTATACCTTCCAGAAATCTTTGGTGACTATACCATAGGATTGGTTGGACAATCTAGAAATATTTGGTGGCTATACCTTTTTGTCAATATAATTATGGATCCGTAGTGTGTCTTATGGCGGCCATACCTTGAAAGTATTTATCACTCAAGCATAGGTATGCATGCCTTGGGTTTGAAACATGTCATAATATTTGTTTGATGGTTGTGTGCATCTTTTTTGGCCCTTGGTTTTGGAAGGAGGCGAAGATCAAGGAAGAAAAACACAAAAAGTGAATGGCGTGGAAGACACAATGATTGTTACTCGGTCGAAGTGAGAAAAAGAGTAGAAAAGATGGATCGAAGCCTGAGAAAGCAAGTTTTTGGATGAGGATATCAAGGATGAAAGATCATCAAGGAAGAAGGATCGTGGACAACTCATCAAGTGGAAAAATCCACTGTTAGATGCTTTGGATCACCACGTGAGAAGGAAGGAAAGACAGGCTGGAGAAGCCCTGAAAACGTAGGTCAAGATGACCTAGGATTTTAGACACCTAGGGTTTTGGTATCTAGGGTTTTGACACCTAGGCTTCGGCCTAAGGATGTCGGTGAGCTATTGTAATGTATAAATAAAGGTCAAGAGGACCTGGGTTGGGTTTTTGTTTTTATTGATGTTGTTGTTGTTGTTGTTGTTGTCATTATTACTAGTCTTGATCTAGTTGTTGTTGGTATGTTGTGAGAGATAATTGTTGTTATTTGAGAGAAGTGTTAAGTGTGAGATCCTTTTGGTACTGTAAGATCTTCAGCTGGGTGCGAATATCAACCCTGCAGCTGGGTTCGCAGGAAGGGGGAGAGATAGAGAGAAGAGAGAGATCTGGTGGTTAAGAGAGCAGATCAGAACTGTATGCTTTCATCTTAATATATTATAAAACACAGTTCTATGGATATATCTGTCTTGTGTGTGTGATTGATGTTGTGTTATTTTTCCTTGATATATCATTATCCCATTGTTGTGATAGATCTGATTGGTGTATGGAGTAGATCTAAGCTGATAAGTGATATATGCATGTTGTATTGTTCTGGTATTGGGTCCACTTGACATTCCCCTTGGTTGTAGACACTTCTGTCTTGCAAAGCACCCATAACTTCTTTAGGTGAGACTGCATTTGCTTCGCAGGTGTAGCCAAAAGGGCTAGTAGTTAGGGCTTGTTGGTGTGCTCTTGGAGATGAACCCTGGGTCTGCCCCTATGCCAACAAATGGTTTCGTTGTCGGGACAAGAATATTCTTAAGGGAATTTCAAGGTGGTTCCCATCAAAGACAGAGATTCAAAAGTGGAGAGAGGATCAAGAAAAGGAATTCGCTAAAGCCCAGAACAAGAAACCTAATCTGAGTACAGAGGATTGGTTGGAGAGACATATTTTTACTGATATACATGAGATATTCTTTGGAGGAATCCATCAGGAACTATACGAGTGGTTAGCCAGGTTGGAAGATACCCATTTTGACGTCAGATCTAGACCTCTTTTATTTTGGACATCGGCGTTGATCAAGAAGTTCAAGAGAGTTAATAACGTCATTTCAAGAGCAGTGGATCATTGGTTTGATAACACCATTGGAGGCTACATCACCCAGTTTGTTACTGACATAGTAAAATCGTATAGCCAAGCCGAGAGATATTTTTTCAAGGAACCCATAGGAATAGTTTTACACTTTATGAAGTTGAGAATCAAGATGTTGTTGCATGAGAAGAACATCTTGAAGTTACAGTAGATTGGTCGAATCTGAAAAGGCTAATGTTCAAAAATTCAGACAGTGACAACGACATAGAAGCGAGACATATGCGCAGTGGGAATGTGTTCAGAGAAGTTCATCTCTGCGAACCTGTTTAAGCATAAATACAGAGACGAGGGTTTCTACAATGGAGAAGAAGTAGATATGACCGAAAAAGAGAATTCAGAACCCGCTAGGGCAGAGGAAGAGGAAGTTGAAGAACTTTGTCGGGATGAGCCAGAAAATTCAGGAACTGTGTAGAATGTTGAAGTAAGTTCTATTATCCCTCTTGTTGATTCAGTATTATTAAGAAATCAAAGTAATCCAAGCCACCAGAGCGTCTAGAGTACAGTCACTAGTAGTCTACCACATACTCAGTCAGGGACCCTAGGAAGATCTATGGCATATGAGATGAGACTTCCTATCTTTAGGGGAGATGGATCTGAAGATCCTGACCAAAACTGGTTCCTATGTGAAGTCGTATGGAATATTAAGAATGTCACCAATGAAGAAGTTAAAAGAACCCAATTTAGTACTACCGTAAGAGATCATGCACTAAGCTGGTACATGAAGCTCATTCAAGGACTTGGGCAGCCTAAGCCACTGAATGAGATAAAGAATGTGTTGATTGCAAAATTTAAGAAACCTAAGTCGAAGTCCCAATGTATTAAAGAACTGAAGGAGATCAAGTAGAAGGTAGTCGAGCCAGTTTAGGAGTTCGATCAGAGATTCAAGACCCTAATAGGCCAATTGACTTTTCAGATTCCAGTTGAACAGAACAAGGAATGGTTCATTGTTTCCCTCTTACCACACATCAGAGTTCCTTTGATGCAACAGAATATTTTTTCGCAGGATAAGGCACCGGAGATCACCATGAAGTTAGAATCAACCCCTATGGGAGAATCCAGCTCAGGTATGATTCATATCTTGAGTCAGCTGACTAGTTTGTCTTTGCAGATCGAAGATATGAAGAAAGACAAGGGAAAAGATAAAAGATAAGACATCTAGTGTGTCAGATGCAGATCAAAAGGCCATGACAAGGACCATTGCCCTCTATTCCATGAATACTTGGCCTCTAGAGCCCCGATCCCTTTGAAGCAAGTCACCTTACCCTAGTGCGAGGTATGCAGAAATAGGCATCGCCCTGCTGAGTGTTATTACATGCAAAAATATGTTCATACACCCACAAATTTGTATTGCACGTTATGTAATTACATGGGAGATAATGATAGGGATTATAGGGCTTATGATCTCATGCATGAAAGGTCAAGAGACATATACAATATTCAAGGCGAAGTACAACAAGAAGGAAAATCTAAAAAGTACAACTCCCCTGGGAGAGGAAACTTCAATCCTCGCGGTGGATTCAGAGGAAGAGGACGAGGAGGAGGTATGGGTCGAGGCCGAGGAAAATTCACCTGTTATTACTACGCACATCCAGGACACTTGGCAAGGGACTGCCAGAACCCTTGCACTACTTGCAGCTACTGCAACTCCTTTGAGCATGTTATTGAAGAATGTCCAGCACTGCTGGCTAAAATTCAAGAGAAACGAGGACCTCGACAGAACCCACAGATACAATTGATCAAATTTGAACCTCGTAGAGAAGACCCTAGAGTCACTATTATTACTAGAGGAGGCGTTGCTACAGGAGATGACAAAATGACCCAAGGGAAGACTACAGAAGATTCAGGAATTAGGAAAGCTGCAAAGAAGACCCAAATCTTTGATGCAAAGGAGGAAAGACAAATATTTGAGGAAGCAATAAAAGTGTTCAAAGGAGACCGATTTTCCTCATCAAAGACAAGACTAGAAGTGAGAGAATATGGAATGCCTCATGCATTTGATCAGTCCGCTTCACCAAAAGAAGGAAAAGAGGTAAGCAAGCTCATGTAATTTCTATATACTTGTGTTAAGTTGATTCAGGATGAGAGTGTTGTTCAAGAAATACAAAATTTAATCAGACAATATGAGATAGGAAATATAGACCCCTTACTGAATAGGGTAGTACACCAAATCAGTAAGAAGAGAAGGACCAATAAGGAATTACATTTGAATGCTCAAATAAGCTAATATGATATAGATTATGTAGTCCTTGACTTAGGTTCGGAGGTCAATGTCATTACGAAGAAAACCTGGGCACTGATGGGAAAACCGAAGTTGATCTATTCCCCTATCAGGCTTAGGATGGCCAATCAGCAGGCTGTAATCCCCTTTGGTAGAATGGAACATGCCCCTGTGGACATCGATGGAGTAATAACATTTGCATATTTTGAGGTAATTGAGATAGTTGATGACAACTTCCCTTACCTTGTGTTGTTAGGAATTGATTGTTCCTTCAATAATTCCACTGTGTTTGATTTAAAGAAAAGACATATGAATTTTGAAAAATATGGCCTTAAGGTCATTGCACCCTTAGATCTATATGAAGCTCAGCGATACATCGAGCCCATTAGAGAAGAAGATCGTGCATACAAACTGGAAAATATATACAAATTAGCAGCTAGACAACAAGATTACATTAATCCTATGGGCGATGGAAACCTAAGTTGGCGAAGTGACATCATATGCTCATCAGACTCAGAAGAAGCACTAGAAAATTGGCAGAATAAAATGTATAAAGTATCTACAAGAAGATGTGCTAGACTAACCAGAGAAGTTCGTTGGATCGAGACAATAGTAAGTAACTTACCCACCTTTAATGGTCTAAATCCTTTAGAAACCTTCTTGTCGGCCTTTGAAGAGAGTGTACCAATGAAACAAATACTGTTGGCAATGGATGAGGCCCTGAGAGAAACCCCAGCAAGATGGTGGGGGGCACACAAAAGTAACATTACAGATTGGGTACAGTGTCATACCTTCATGACAACGTGGTTCTCAACACAAGTAGAAGGCTAAGAAGTTTGATACATAGGTCGAAGTTGCCCAAAGGACCATGTGTGAAGTTGTGAGGAAGCCTAGAGCAACTTTCCTCAAGAACAGTGGGTACACAAATTCATCAACACACTGGACATGACACCTATCAATTGGTACCTTCAAGCAGAGTTGTGCCTCGTCACTACAGATTGGAAAGGTATAACTCGGAATTTTGTAACCACCTTCTTATTTGAAAGTCAATATCCTTCAGTAGATCAAGCTCTACATATTTTCAGACAGAAAGTATTTGAGGAGTCCTATAGCCTCCCTTTGGAGCAAGAAGAGGACGAATGGACTGCGCCTCTCCAAAAACTGCAAGGTTGTTACAACATCAATACTGATGAAGACGATGATCCAAGAAAGGTGAACATTACAAAAACATAAGGCCAAAGAGATGTGGAAGGACCAGGAGTTGAGTTACCATTCATTAGACAACCAATCAAGATTAAGAAGGTCAATATTGGAACAGAATAGACACTGAAGCTTGCTAATGTCAGAGATTATTGGGATGCTGCCACTATTGACAAGATTACAGAATTACTGCATGAATATCAGGACTTGTTTCCAACCAAGTTCATTGATATGAAGGGAATTAAAGGGCCTATGGGAGAGATGAGGATCCCTTTGAAGCCAGATGCTAGACCAATCAAACAGAGACCCTATAGATTGAACCCTAAATATAAGGAGAAAGTGAAAATTGAGCTCGATAGAATGTTGGAAGCAGGGATTATAGAACCTGTTGAAGAGTCAGAGTGGATTATCCCTATGGTGGTACAAGACAAGAAGACAGGAGAGATCAGAATCTGTGTAGATCTCAGAAAGATGAATGATGCTTGTTTTCATGACCCCTTCCCTACACCATTCACCGACGAAGTGTTAGATAATGTGGGAGGCTAGGAAGTATATTCTTTTACAGATGGATTTTTAGGATACCATCAGATCCGGATTGCCAAGGAAGATCACCATAAGACCACATTTGAAATAGAATGGGGGTCCTATCAGTATACAGTGATGCCATTTGGATTAAATAATGCCCCAACCATCTTTTCTAGGGTGGTGGTCGAAGCATTCAAGGAGATTTTGCATAAATTTATAGAAGCGTACTTTGATGATTGGACTATTTTTAGTTTATTAAAGAATCATATTAAATTTCTAAGGCTAATGTTGGACAAATGCAGGCAGTGTCAAATTGTTTTGAATCTGAAGAAGTGCATCTTCTTCACACCATTTTGAGTGTTGTTAGGTCATATTGTATGCAAGAGGGGATTGTTGGTTGATCCATCTAAAATTGCCATTATAGTTGATCTACCACCTCCTACTTCAGTCAAACAATTGTGCACTGCGCTGGGACACACATGATATTATATGAAGTTCATCAAAGGATATGCTTAGATAACAACACCCATGGAGAATATTTTGAAGAAATATTGTCAGTTCAGTTGGACAGAAGAATGCCAGCAGAGCTTCGACACACTGAAACAAAAAATGGTTACTGCGCCTATTCTGGTTTTCCCAGATTGGACCAAGGAGTTTCATGTGCATGTCTATGTGTCTTCTATTGCCTTAGGAGCAGTGTTAGCACAACCGGGAACAATAGAGATTGATCATCCATTATCTTTTTCTAGCAGGAAGCTATCAACTGTAGAGGTCAACTACACCACCACTGAGCGAGAAGGATTATCCATGGTGTACGCATTGCATAAGTTTCACCACTACTTGTTGGGAGAACACTTTAAAATGTTTACTTATCACTCTGCACTGAAATACCTAGTCAACAAGCCAGTGTTGGGGGGAAGAATATGTAGATGGATTCTGTTATTTCAAGAATATCACTTTGAGATCATAGTCAAGCCAGGAAGAATGAACAAAGGTCCTAACCACTTGCCAAGGTTGGAACATGGAGAAGAGCCCACTAGTTTGGAGGATGCACTATCAGATGCACAACTACTGGCGATTAGAAATATTGATGACCACTTTGCAGAGATAGTCCAATTCCTATCAACAAGAATGGAACCTAGCGAGTACACAATTCCTCAGAAGAAACAACTAGTATTGCGTGCTACATAATTCTCACTTATAGTTGGACATCTATACAAGATGGGACCTGATGAGATATTAAGAAGATGTGTTATGGAGGCAGAATGACCATTGATCCTCGCAGAAGCTCATGAAGGCATCGCAGGAGGACATTACGCAGGGAAAGAAACTGCGCAGAAGGTTCTGAGAGATGGCCTTTGGTGGCCTACCTTACACAGAGATGCTAAAGAATATTCCAGAGCCTACGACGTATGGCAAAGACTTTCGAAACCATCTAGAAGAGATGAAATTCCATTAGCACCACAGTTGACCCTACAAGCATTTGAGAAATGGGCCATTGATTTCATGGGACTTATAAACCCACTAGGAAAGCACACAAGAGCAAGGTACATCATCACTGCGACATAATACTTGACCAGATGGGCTGAAGCAAGAGAAGTTAGGGACTGTAGTGAAACCACAATTGTGTGATTCATATTTGATGACATCATAACCAGGTTTGGATGCCCCAAGATCCTTATGAGTGATCAAGGCACACATTTCATAAATAAGACTGTTGAAGCCTTGACTAAGGAATTTGCAGTCTGCCATCAGAAGAGCACACCATACCATCCACAAGCAAATGGGATAGTGGAAGCATTCAACAAGATCTTGGAGACAGCACTAACCAAGATTTGCAGTGTGAATAGGGAAGACTGGGATTTAAGAGTACCAGCAGTACTTTGGGCCTATAGAACCACTTGCAAGAAGTTAACAATGCAGACCGCTTTAAGTTGGTTTATGGTCTCGAAGTTTTTGTTCCAATGGAATAATTGGTGCCAAGATTAAGAATTGTTGCCTTTACAGATATGGATGACACTGGCATTGTTCAAGAGAGACTTGCGCAATTGGTCAAATTGGAAGAAGACAGATTTGTTGTAGGATTCCATCAACAAGTACAAAAGGAAAGAGAGAAGGCCTACCATGATAGGCACATTGATCAGAAGGCATTTAAACAAGTTTATTTGGTATTGGTATATGACATTAAGTTCATGAAGCATCTTGGGAAGTTTAGAACGCATTGACTCGGACCATACGAGGTCGCTCATGTTACAGAAGGAGGAGTTGCGCAGTTGAAGACTTTAAAGGGAGAATGGAAGGAAGGATTAGTGAATGGGAGCCAGTTGAAGTTGTACCATCACAACCAGTTGCCTCGCATCTCTCAGTAGAAGCATAAGGAAAAGGGTCTAGGTACCAGGTGCAGTTTAAACTGGGTACCAGACACAGAAAAGGCAGTCTGCACAAGGGAAGGAGAGGAGGCATAGAGCATAAAGCAAAGGCTGCACTGCACAGCCCGAAGTCAAAGTACAATAGAAGAATCACATCTGAAGTGCCTCGGGATGAGTCACAGGTGATTTTTGGGGGCCTGTTGGCCCTTGGTTTTGGAAGGAAGTGAAGATCAAGGAAGAAAAACGCGAAAAGTGAACTACGCGGAAGACATAGTAACTGTTACTGGGTTGAAGTGAGAAAAAGAGAAGAAAAAATGGAGCGAATCCTGAGAAAGAAAGTCGTTGGATGAGGAGATTGAGGATGACAGATCAACAAGGAAGAAGGATCGTGGACAACTCAGCAAGTGGGAAAAGCCACTATTAGATGCTTTGGAGCACCACGCGAGAAGGAAGGAAAGATAGGTTGGCGAAGCCCTAGAAACACGGGTCAAGTTGACCTAGGGTTTTAGACACCTAGGGTTTTGGTATCTAGGGTTTTGACACCTAGGCTTTGGCCTAAGGATGTCGGTGAGCTATTGTAATGTATAAATAAAGGTTAAGNNTGTTGTTATTGATGTTGTTGTTGTCATTATTACTAGTCTTGATCTAGTTGTTGTTGGTATGTTGTGAGAGATTATTTTTGTTATTTGAGAGAAGTGCTAAGTGTGAGAGCCTTCTGGTACTGTAATATCTTCAGTTGGGTGCAAAGATCAACCCTGCAGCATGGTGCGCAGGAAGGGGGAGAGATAGAGAGAAGAGAGAGATCTGATGGTTAAGAGCGCATATCAGAACTGTATGCTTTCATCTTAATACATTATAAAACACAGTTATGTGGACGTAGCCCTAGAGAGAGGGTGAACCACGTATATTTGTCTTGTCTATATGATTGATGTTGTGTTATTTTTCCTAGATATACCATTATCACATTGTTGTGATAGATCTGATTGGTGTATGGAGTATATCTAAGATGATAAGTGATATATGCATGTTGTATTGTTCTAGTATTGGGTCCACTTGACATTCCCATTGGTTGTAGACTCTTTTTTCCTGCAACCCCCCCACAACTACTTTGGGTGAGACTGCATCTGCTTCGTAGGTGTAGACGAAAGGTCCAGTAGTTAGGGTTTGTTGGTGCGCTCTTGGAGCTAAACCCTGGGTCTGCCCCTGTGCCAACAAGATTTTGTGAGGTTCTCTGAGTCCATACCCTTGCTCGAAAAATTCTACAAAGTACTTCAATCATCAGTTTCCGCCTTCTAACTTCGAACTTTTGGGAGCAATCTGTTACACATCAAAATTACTCACTTCAATGATGACCTATTGTCGTCATTACGAGTGTCGTAAATGTCACATTTTGGATGCAAGTATCACAAGTTTCACAAACATCATGCTCTCATCTTGCCTATGTCGTGTCTTGAACAAAATCATAAGAACACTTGAAAGACATCCTCAGAGACTGGTTAAAACAAATCCATGTCATTTGACGAAGATTACAAAGACTTTTGCCTTAAGAAAACCACTTAAAAATCACTTTTGAAAGGTAGCGCTCCCCTACCCACTAACAAGGAGTGCTAGCGCTCCTTTCCCTCCTTTGGGGGAGCATTGCAACGCTCACCTATCCGCAGGGGGATTTTCCTAGAACATATTTGTGGTCCCAGCAAGGGGTTCTTAGGGTTTTTGTAATGGGTTATGGGATGTCAGTCCATGGGTTTACCTATGTTTAGGCCTTTTTGTAAGGAAATGTAAACGCATAAATAGATAAGAATTTATGATAGAAAGATAAAGACTTAGAGAGCGAAGTCTAAGTATCTAAGTGCAAGAAGTTTTGGGTTGATTTGTGCAATAGTTTGTGTATGTAAGTGTAATGTCTCCAATAATCCATGTCGAGCCACGCTATGCTAGAGAACTCTTACATTCTCTCTCTGCGGAACATACTATAACATACCCAGTATGCAACTGAGCTATGCCACATAAATTTTTCTAACTACATGAAATTAAAACATATGCACACAGAACACTTGTGGAAGCTTAACATGTAAAATGTAAACAGACAAATACATTTCATAAATGCATGGATTCACACTAAAATAATAGTAAACATAGACATGCATCATATACAGGAAATACCCATAAACATACAGACAATTATAATCATGCATAGGATAAATCCATAAAAATAAACACGTAAATAACAATGCAGCATGTAAATTTATCACACAATTGACACTTATCTTTCTGAGAATATCACCAACTGCGTGCAGAACTTCCACGAACCTCCCAGCCTTTGACTACACTGTTCATCACTCTCAACAGTGAGTCACCCCCGAGATGGGACTAAACTCCACCCGGGTAAAGGGATTCCTAACCAGGCTAAAGGCTCATAGACAATAGGAAAGACTCTGTCTCAGGTGCTCACTCAACTGACAGCCTGCAGTCCCTCATTCCCCGCATGCCTTTCCCACCCAGGAAGTGTGCCCCTTCTCTGCTCAATAGTCCTTCGGTTGCCTCACTTCCTTTCCGGGCTTCAGCAATGGGCCAGACACGAAGTATCAGAGCACTGAAGTTGTAGTTTAGCACCTTTAGGAAATCAATTCCTAGCAATTCTCTCACTCAGATAATTTTTCACGGGCCTGACAACCTGCTTCTTCAATCCAACCCCCAAGCTAACAACTACACCCACAAATATGGATATGGATATGATTCTGGTATAGTGAAATGAATGTCTGAAATATAACTGACTGTGTGAGTAAAATGGTCATGGAATCATGGTTGGATGACGGATGGGATGATGGAAAGAATAATAATCATGGGGAATGAACTAAGCCCCAACAATATGTATGCATGTCCCCAACTTGACACTTGTCATGTTGAGAGATACTTTGGCCCACTTGGCCCCAACTTTAGAACTTAGAATAAAATAATTACCCATACTTTATATTTTAAGAAATATTAATATCATATTCCTTTTTGGCTTAAGCTCCCTAGATTATCCCTTTTTCTTAACTTTTAGGCCCCTCGCTTTCCCTAACCAGTGGATTTTAGTCCCCCATCTCTTTTATTGTGGTCGGTCTACGCACAACGATGTATTTTATATTAAATATGAGACATGTACAAAAATAGGTGCACTGGCCTTTAACATCTAGGCTCTCTTGCCTAATCAAAACATAAGCATCCTAGCTTATAATAATTTGGCTCACTAGCCTGTAAAATAGAGCATATACACAAAGGCTCACTGGCCTCAATATCGCGTGCACTCAAGTTGTTGCTCGCGGTATCCAGAAATGTGCACACTTCCTCATTTTACTGTGTAGTAGATGCGTGCACTATGCCATGAAATGTGCATACAAAATGATACCACAACAACTCACCGGCTTAAGTACATTTGAATTTACATTTACAATTGAGTTCATCCTTAGGGATATTACAATCCCCTCCCCTTATTTACGCACTTTCCTCAGTGCATCATGTACCCATGTACAAAACAATTTCAAAAATCCTCAAAAAGATGTAGGTATTATTCCCGCATTGCATCCTCATGCTCCCAAGTAGCGTCCTCAGGACCGTACTAGGTCCATTGGACCTTTACAATCCCTATGGATCGATTCCGGAGCTGTTTGATTTTCCAGTCGAGAATGTGCACCGGATGCACTTGGAAAGCATCTTCTTGCTCCACCTGAATCACATTCCGATCAATAACATGATTAGCATCAGTTATATATTTCTTGAGCAATGATACATAGAATACATTATGAATAGACATAGATGCAGGAAATGCAATCATATAAGCAACTGGACCAATCCTCTCTAGGATTTCAAATGGCCCACAATAGCGAGCTGCCAACTTTGAACAATTTCCCAACTTTAGGGAACCTCTGTTGGCTTTCACTTTCAAAAATACATGGTCAACCACTTTAAATTCCCTGTTATTTCTGCCCTTATCAGCATATCTTTTCTGCCTATCTTGGGCAACCTTTAAATTTTGCTTTCTTTTTATCATTTTCTCCTCCATTTCCCTGAGAAAATCTGGTCCAACCACTGCTCTGTCTGCTAGGTTGTCCCAACTTACCGGAGTGTTTCACTTTCTGCCATAAAGTGCCTCAAATGGGCTCATCTTTAGAGATGTTTGGTACCCATTGTTGTAAGCAAACTCTACCAAGTGTAGGTAGTGTTCCCATTTTGATGATTTATCCATCACATACATCCTCAACATATCTTCAAGCACTTGATTCACCCTCTTTGTTTATCCATCTAATTTTGGATGATAAGTTGTACTAAAATTGAAATTTGTGCCAAATCCATTAAATAATCCTTTCCAAAATTTTGAGGTAAATTTTGGATCTATGTTAGACACAATTGTCTTGGGTATGCCATATAATCTAGAAATTTCCTTCATATAGACATCAACAATGTTCTCTGCCTTGTGAGTGAGCTTAACTGGAATAAAATGGGTAGCTTTAGTAAGCTTATCCACCACTACCATGATAGAATCATGTTGTTTGTTTTTTCTGGGTAGTTTAGTGATGAAATCCATGGTTACAACTTCCCATTTCCACTCAGGAATGGGTAATGGTTTTATAAAACCAGTTGGGTGTCTATGCTCAACCTTTACCTTTTGACATTCCAAACATCTGACAATAAAATCAACAACCTCTTTCTTCATGTCTGGCCAATAATATTGGCTCTTGACAGCTACAATAGTTTTCTGATATCCTGGGTGCCCAGCATAAGGAACATTATGCATTTCTCTCAATATCATATTTTTCAATTCATTATAATTTGGTACATAAATTATGCCCCTGTACATAAGAATTTCATCATTATCTAACTTGTAATCTTCAATTTTATGTTGCAAATTACCTTGATGTAATTTTGCCACTAATTCCTTGTAATGAAAATCTAATTTGGCACCCTCTGTAATTTTGTCATTCAAATCTGATTGGTACATGTTGATGGTTGTAGCATGCATTTCATGCACTCTTCTGTTGAGTGCATCAACCACTTTGTTCTCTTTCCCCTTAATATTCTTTATATCAAAATCATATTCACTAAGAAACTCTAACCATCTACTTTGCCTAGCATTTAGAGTTGGTTGATCAAATAAATATTTCAGACCATTATGGTTTGTCCTCAGCTCAAACCTTTTCCCCATGAGTTAGTGTCTCCATTTCCTCAATGCATGCACTATGGCTGCCAACTCCAAATCATGAGTGG
>SNQJ01S0195568.1:6393-17504 GCA_010110895.2 Picea sitchensis | reverse complement strand
GAGCAGATGCTGAAACACCAGGCTGTAGCATATGCTGAAACATAGTGCTGAGTCTTAAGCTGAAACACCGCTGTGAGCAGATGCTGAAACACCAGGCTGTAGCATATGCTGAAACATAGTGTTGAGTCTTAAGCTGAAACACCACTGAGTATATGCTGAAACACTAGGCTGTAACATATGCTGAAACAGTGCTGAAACTGAATTTGGCAATTAAATTTGACTGAAAAATCAGCGAGACTGAAACTAGGTGGGATTTTGAAAAATTAACAATATTTCCGAAGTCCGGACTCCCGAAGTAAAACATGGACGTAAGATTAAGGAAGACACATGGTGCAGATCCATGGAATCTATGTTAAGACCCGAAGTGAATCTTAGTCATCGGATCCAGGAGAACACATGGTGACAGATTGGCCAGTTCAGGAATTCAATGTCCGGGAGGATTGGAAGTGTGCTAGTATGAAAACTCTCGAAGTCCCAAAGCCCAAAGAGCCGAAGTGATGGGGCACGATGATGTCACCTAGAGGTGATGTGGACCCTGGAATTCTCGAAGTGACATGGCTTGTGGATGTCACCTGGGATGATGTTGACACATTGGATGTGTGCCACATGTCAGTAATTTTTGAGCATTTGGAGTAGGTAAAATTCAGTTAGAATGTGACATGTGGAACCTGTTTGATTGGGCCACTTGTCTGCTTCCAGTATTTCTCCATGTGGTGACAGATCATGTAGTCAGGAGACTGGGCACTCCAAAGGGGAAATATGTGACAGGTTTTGTTGGGTCGAAAACTCCCAAAGGTCAGAGTACTTATCAACTGTTTATTCCAGAAGACACACGTCCAAGGATCGTCGACTTCGGGTGAAAGTGTTCCGAGAGAAAGTGCAGGAGGAAAGTTTGAAACTTTTGAAGCCTAAAGAGCTGAAGCAATTCATAGTCGTTGATATCTAGGAGGAAACCCATCAGAAGATCATGAACTTAGGGTAAAAGTGTTTCGGGAGGAGGAAAGTGAGGAAATTTGAGACTCCCAAAGCACGGAGTCCCGAAGTGGATCTCGATCGTTAATCGTGAAAGAGGACGAGGATCGTTGATCTGGTCCTGGCTGAAAGTTCTAAAGTCCTGAAGCTTTGGACAAGCCCTTTTTCATCTAAGAGCAGGGTCATGGTCGTTGTCATATGCAGATTGAGAGCCGAGGGAAGGAGGGCTAAGGGCCGAATTGGTATTCCTCGAGACAAAAAAGTGTTAAGGAAGGATTTAGCCACAATTTCTAGTCGTGGTCACTTGGGAAGGTGGTTTGAAGGAAGCGCTTGCGTAGGATGAAATTTTGTGTTAGCCAAGCATAACAAGACACTGTTATTTTCAGATAATGAGGATATGGCCTCCACGAACAAAAAAAAAGAAAGATACCTATAGCATGGTTTGGCAATTTTGTTTATCATATGCATAATTCTAACAAAATGGTTGCTTGCACATTTTGCAGAATTAAGGGGTTTAAACACATCAACTCATGATGTGTATTGAGGAAATGGAAGAAGGTGAGGGACCCTCCAGTCATGATAAGGAGGCCGAAGGCCAGAATACCAGAGTTGGTAATGCAAAGACAGAGTCCAATGGATGCAAGGGAAAAGGAGAGAAGGAAACGTTAATAGAAATGGTAAGAAGCCTGAAGATGGAAGTGCGGAGCTACAAAGTAGACTACGAGAGACTTATGAGAGAGAAAAGTTAGATAAATGCTCAAGTGTTGTAGAGCTTAAATCAGTTGCAGAGGTAAACGAGGAAGGGATCAAACTCAAGACAAGAGGAAGGAGGCAAGTGTCATGAAAGAATAGATGCCTGTGGAAGAGTTGGTTATTCGAGAAGTGCTAGTAGAGCTCATGGACACCATTCACTCCTTACTCAGAAAGAAAGTTTGATGCATCAGATGATCCCATAAGAAGTCCATAGGTGTCCCCTATTAGACAATAAAGAAGGAAACAAGAGGTAGATAGTTTGCAAGGAGAGTTGAGGAAGTTGAAGTCACCTTCCTTCAATGGTGAAAGAGAAAGGGAATATGATGTCGAAGCATGGTTGCTTGGGCTCCAAAGATATTTTCAGTTGCATAACTATTCATCAAACCTGGAAGCCAGGATTTCCACCTATCATTTACATGGGAAGGTTGTGATGTGGTGGGACCAACTGAAGCAAGTGGAACATGTTAATTAAAGTAGGATCACTTGGAAACAGTTCAGGAAGTACTTCCAGAAGGAGTACCTCTCAGAGAATTTCAATGAAAAGAAAATGCAGGAGTTCTTTGAACTCAGGTTGGGAAGCATGACTATGGCAGAGTACGAGAAGAAGTTCTTGGGATTGTTAAAATATTTCAATTTCATTGGTGATGAGAAAGTGAAAATAAAAATATTTCTAAGTGGATTGCCAACCTTTTATAAGGAAAAGATCAAGTATGATGAACCCAGGACCTTGACTGAGGCCATCAGGAAAGCTAAATACCTGTATGAGCAAGGCCAGGGAAGAGAATCCTTGCAGAAATCTTGGAAGGACAAAAAGAATGAGAAGTTTGATCAGAGGAGGAAAGGACTCAAACCTCCATTCAATAGGAATAAGCCTAATAGAAATTGTCAAGATCACTATGCTAAGGGGGAATCCAATAAAGAAGATTCCTTGGGAAAAAGGAGAAGACCACCAATCCAATGTTGGGGATGCAAAGAAGATCACATGTACAAGGATTTCCCACACAGAAAAGACAGAGTGAAGATTGTGCACAACATCCAAGAGGCTACAAAAGTCGAAGATATGGGAATAATCTATGCAGCTTTAAATGATCGAGAATTAGAGTACCAGTCCAATATGATCAAGGTGGAAGGTAAGGTCATAAATCATCCTGTTGCTATTTTGATTGATTTAGGAGAAATTTGTTGCTACATTGACCCTAAGATAGTGGATATATTACATTTGGATAAAAGTAAACTTGGAAAAGCAAGTTTGGTTCAGTTAGCCACTGGAACCAAAAGGAGAATCCATGATATGGTCAGAAGTTGTTCCATAAGTCTTAATGGCGTGAATACTAGTATTGATCTAAATATCATACCATTGGGGTCTTATGATGTTCTGATTGGGATGGATTGGTTGGAAAAGCATCATGGTGTCGTAGATTGTCATAACAAGACATTTACATGTCTTGATGGAAATGGAAAACAGAGCACTGTGAAAGGAGTTCCAAGACCCATCTCTATAAGGGAGATTTCGGCCTTACAACTGAAAAGATGTTTTAAAAAAGGATGTCAACTCTATGTATCTCATGTGGAAGAGAAAAATAATACAAAGGGGCCAAGCCTTTAAGATTT
The DNA here is from genome assembly GCA_010110895.2 of Picea sitchensis. Classification (NCBI taxonomy): domain Eukaryota; kingdom Viridiplantae; phylum Streptophyta; class Pinopsida; order Pinales; family Pinaceae; genus Picea; species Picea sitchensis. The sequence continues at coordinate 14,168 of SNQJ01S0195568.1, read as the reverse complement.
CTCGATGTTGTAGGAATTTGAATATGTATTCCAAGAAATACCTACATTTCCACCAATAAGGGAGATAGATTTCTCAATTGACTTAGTGCTAGGAGTTGCCCCGATGTCAAAAAAACCTTGCAGAATGAGCACACTAGAGTTAAAAGAATTACAAATGCAGTTGGAGGAATTGTTGAAGAAAGGGTACATATGTCCACATGTTTCACCTTGGGGAGCACCAGTACTTTTTGTCAAAAAGAAGGATGGAACCTTGAGGTTGTGTATTGACTTCTGACAGCTGAACAAGTAAACTATAAAAAAATGTATCCTCTACCCAAAATTGATGACCTCTTTGATCAGTTAAGAGGAGCAAAGGTATTTTCAAAAATTGACCTGAGGGAAGGATACCATTAGGTAAGAATAAAGGAAGTAGACATTCATAAGACAACCTTTAGGACCAGGTATGGGCATTATGAATTTGTAGTGGTGCCATTTGGATTGACCAATGCACCAATTGTCTTCATGTGCTTAATGAATGGCATATTCAAAAATTATTTGGACAAGTTTGTCATAGTATTCCTAGATGACATACTTATCTATTCTAAGTCTGAAGAGGAGCATGAACATCACTTAAGACTAGTATTGCAAGTACTGAGAGAACATCAGTTGTATGCCAAGTTGAGTAAGTGTTATTTTTATCAAAAGCAGATCCATTACTTGGGACACATTATTTCAGAGCAGGGCATAACAGTAGATCTAGAGAAGATCGAAGCCATTAGAGGGTGGCCAACACCCAGAAATGTATCAGATGTTAGATATTTTATGGGATTAGTTGGCTACTACAGAAGGTTCATAGTAGGGTTCTCTAAGATTGCTCATCCCATCACTTCTTTGCAAAAGAAGGGAACTCAATTTGAATGGACACTCAAGTGTGAAAATAATTTTAATCTGTTGAAGGAATTACTTACTAGTGCACTTGTGTTAAATATTGCTGACCCAAATGAAAGTTTTGTGGTATGTATAGACACATGTAAGGAAGGAATTGGGGGAGTCCTCACGCAAAATGGACATGTCATTGGATATGAGTCCAGAAATATTAAGGAACATGAGAGGAACTATGCCACGCATGACTTGGAACTTGTTGCCATTGTTTAAGCCTTAAGGATGTGGAGGCATTATCTCATGGGGAAGAAGTTCAAATTAAGAACAGACCACATTGGCCTGATGTATCTTTTTGAACAACCGACCTTGAATGCCAGGAAAACAAGATGGATGGAATTTTTAAGTGAGTATGACTTCGATATCAAGCATATCAAGGGGAAGGAGAATATAGTTGTCGATGCACTTAGTAGGAGAGTGCATCTCATGCATGCTATTGCTATCAGTATGCATCAGTCAGACTTGAAGATCAGAATTTTAGATGGTCTTGTTACAAACCAGCATTACCTACAGGTAAAGGAAAAATTACAGCAAGGAGAAGTAAAACAAAAAATAAAGGAGTATGAAATAAAGGAATATGGATTACTCATGCATAAAAACATAATCTATGTTCCTAGTTCCAGAGAACTGAGGAATGTGGTAGTGAAGGAAATACATGATGTTCCTTTTGTTGGACATCTCAGTTACTAGAAAAGGATTACAGCAGTAAGAAGCTAGTTCTTTTGGCCAGGAATGAAGAAGGATGTTGCTGATTACATCGCTCGATGTATGGAATGTCAGAAGGTGAAGGATGAGCATAGGCACCCAGCAGGTTTACTGCAGCCATTTCCAATCCTAGAGAATAAATGGGAAGTGAACACCATGGATTTCATCACATGATTACCCAGAATGAATAAGCAACATGATTCAATCACGGTGATGCTTGACAAATTAACAAAGGCTGCTCATTTTGTACTTGTGAAGACAACGCATACAACGAATAATACTGCAAAACTTTTCATGAAGGAAATTGCTAGGTTGCATGGGATACCTAGGACAATTGTCTCAGACAGAGATACAAATTTTACCTCCAATTTCTAGAGGGTATTGTTTAAAGGATTTGGCACAAATATAAACTTTAGCACCACATATCATCCCCAAACTGATGGGAAAATAGAGAGAGTCAATTGAATAATTGAAGACATGTTGAGAATGTATGTGATGGATAATCCATCTAAGTGGGAAGATTACTTGCACTTGGTTGAGTTTGCATATAATAATGGTTATCAAGATTCATTGAGAATGAGCCCATTTGAAGCCTTGTATGGTAGGAAATGAAATACTCTAGTAAGTTGGGACAATCCAACAGATAGAGTGGTACTTGGGCTGGAGCTGCTCAAGGACATGGAAGACTAGGTGGTTAAGATCAAGCATAATTTAAAGGCAGCTCAAGATAGAAATAAATTTTATGCAGACAAGAACATGACAGCTAGAGAATTTAAAGTAGGGGATCATGTACTTTTGAAAGTGAATCCCAAGAAAATATCTTTGAAATTGGGTAGTTGTACAAAGATGACAACCAGATTCTGTGGTCCATTTGAAATATTGGGCAGAATAGGGCCAGTTGCATACATGCTTGCATTGCCTGCTTCCATGAATGTGCATAATGTACTTCATGTATATTTACTAAAGAGATATTTAACCATGTTATTGATTGGCATTTGATTAAGGTAGAGACAGAGGGAGACTTTCAGGTTCAACCAGTACAAGTATTGGAAAGAAAGGTAAAATTGCTCTGAAATTGAGCTATAGAGTTGGTAAAAGTTCAGTGGACCTGCTATTGTCCTGAAGATGCTACCTGAGAGCATGAAGATGCCATGCAGGTAGAGTACCCACATTTTTTTGAATAAATTTGAGATTTTGATCTCTATTTTGTATATGCACTAAGGATAGTGCCACAATAAGGGGGAGGGGATGTAACACCCTAGGTTTCGAACCCCCGTTTTAAATAATGTATTGTTACAATGATGAGAGGCCTGAATTCCCAAACAATTATTAAAGGGCTAGTATGCCCAAGAAATGTAATGTTTTGATCATTATTAATAATAAACACATCGTTGGCTGCTAGACAAACAAGGACTAGAGTTATAGGGGTTTATGATTCCACAAGAGAGGGGGGTTGAGGGGATAAATGTTTATTCCTATGTCAATTACCTTTTTTCCTAAGGGAGGGGATCGATTACATGAGCTTCTTGGGGAAGACCAGGAGGTTCTTGATTTCCCCATGAAAATACTTAAACCCATCCCTGGTATGATTATGGGTTTGGTCGTTGGCTCGTCCACTCTGTTACCTCTGCGTTATCCCATTCTTTCCCTCATGCACTTCCATGCACTCACTTACCCATCCATTGATCCATCCTCACCTACGTCTTGGCCTGATAAAGGGAAAGGAACTGCTGAGAATTAGCCATAGGATAGTTGGTTGTAATGGTCGCTAGTGAAATCCAGCCATGACTTGGGGCCTGCATGTCTGAGGTGTGTTGTCATGTGCCCTATTTTGCTCACAATTGTGAGTCTTGAGAGTTCCAGCATTGATATTTTGGACCAGCTGTGTTGGAGGCCCTGGAAAAAGGAGAAGGACTGTCTAAGGGACTGCGTGGTAGAGAAGGGCAGAGGTCCAATCTCTTGGGTGGTACAGGATGAGTAGAAGAGAGTTGGTTACTTTTATTGTTGTGGGTGTTGGGAAACTTGTGAGATCTTGAGAGCTGACTGGTTTGGGAACCCAAGTACACTATGGAATTGTCATTATGGATTCATAGCCTTGGCTCGGGGGTGACACTATTGTTGAGATTTGGAGCAGTGGTGTCTACGGTTGGGTGGAACGTCCTTGGTCTACATTCAGTTCATGTCTCCTTTTTATAAAGATAAGTGCTCTATGTTGTGATATTACTATCTGTGTATGAATTTATTCCACTGTGTATTTTAATTATCGTTTAACCAAAATCTTATATTATGCATGCTTGCTGGATATTGTTGTGCATGTCATTAAATATTGTATCTTATGCATGCTTATTAATTAAAGAAGGTATCGGTAAGAGTATGAAGTCCAAGGGTGGGCTTGAAGGTAGCATGCCCAACCTGTGGGTGGTTGGGGATGTTACAGTGAAGTTGAGGAAATGGGTGATGCCTAAATAAACTAAGATCATTATATGTTAGTCGTATTAAGTACTTTGTGTGAGGATGCGATTAAGAGATATTTTGTGATTGTGATAATTCTAGGATTTTAGCCTAATACTTTGTATATCTAGTTTTTTATATAAATGATTTATTATGTTCTTTTAATGAATCATCTCTTATTTGACCAATGCGTTTTTTGATTATCGAAAGGATATTTACAAGAAATATTCATTTGAAAGATATGTTAGCAAGAGATTTTATTTAGAATTTATTCATTTAGGCCAATGCAAAATTTAATATTTCCACTCATATATATCATATACTATGTTCAATTTTTGTAAGAAATTTTAAATTATGTTGAGAAAAAAGAATAAACACTTGTTCTTTAAAGAAAAAGAGAAAACAATTATTATCCTTTATGCACATCAGGTGGGTTTCTATCTGAAAATGCCAATATAACATTATAGGCAGGTGTGAAATAATAAATTACACCTTCTTCAAGTTGAACCACTCAACTTGGCTCAAAATTGAGACTAGGGCGTACATTTTACTCTGAGTCAATTTAGCTTTCAAATTTACATGAAATCTCAAATCTAGGTATATGAAAGCAACCTCTCATGTTCTTCAATTGTACTTTAAATGACATATGAAAATTTACAATATATCTAACTCTGTATCACAATCTATAAAAAAAAATTTGAGCTACAAGGAAGCTTGGGAGTGCCTTTTAATGTTATCACTTAGTATAGTTTTGACCTTGCAAATTACAAGGAAAACTTTGCCTCTTTCACATAGTAACCCTTTTAAAACTTGCAATTGCAAAAAATCAACATGAACATGTATACTATGATTAACCACATCCCCCAACAACTTGCACAACTCAAATATAAGGTATAATACAACCTTGGGTTACTTTTTACAAACAAGTTGTGCATTTTGGGGGTTTTACTAGGCATTGCTTGCCTATTTTTTCACAACATAGTCTTTTATGATTGAAAATGCAAAATTGACCTTGATTTCTCTCATAATCCGCCATTCTCTGATTCATCAAAATGTCATGAATATGTGTGCATAGAAATCATCATTTCTGGAGTGTAAATGCACTATTAGTTGTACAAATAGGTTATAAATATTGTAATGATAAATTTATAACTTAAATCCTAAATTATGGAGCCTTAACCAACTTTTGGCGTGCAGTTTCATATAGCCAGCTTTAAGAATTTGGCCCTTTCTTTTTACAAGGAAATTTTTAGCCTTTATGAACAACATGTAGGTTTTTATCTAAAAATGCCAATATAAATTATAGACAAGTGTAAAATCAAAACCTACACCTTCTGCAAGTTGAACCACTCCATTTGGGTTAAAATTGAGACTAAGGTGTGCATTGTACTCTAAGGTATTTTTTCCTTCAAATTTTCATGAAATACCAAATCTAGGTGCATGAAAGCAAACTCTCCTATTCTTCAATTGAATTTTAGATGCATGGGTAAATTTATCATTCATCTAACTCCATCTTACAACTTATACAACAATTTTTGGAGCTACAAGGAATCTTGGGCATGCATTTTAACTTTGTCACTTAATACAATTTAGACCTTACAAATTATAAGGCAACTTTGCCTCTTTTGCACAACAACTCTTTTTAAACTTACAATTGTGAAATAAACAACATGAACGAGTCTACTATGATCAACCACACCCCCAACAACTTGCAAACTAAAATATGAGGTATAATACAACCTTGGGTTACTTTTTATAAACATGTTGTTCTTTTCGAGGGTTTTACTAGACCTCTCTTGCCTATTTTTGCACAACAAAGTCTTTTATGACTGAAAATGGAAAACTGACATTGATTTCTCTCATAACACACCATCCTCTGATTCATCAAAATTTCATGACTCTTTGTGCATAGAATTCATCATTTTTGGAGTTTAAATGAACTACTAATTGTACAAAAATGTTATATATTTTTTAATTATCAATTTACAACTTAAATCCTAAATTATGGATCCTTAGCCAACTTTGGGCGTGCAATTTCCACCTTTAACAATTTAGCCATTTGGTTTTACAAGGAGATTTGTATCCTTTATGCGCACTAGGTAGGTGTATGTCTTAAAATGACAATATAAGTTTGTATACATGTGTAAAATCACAAACTACACCTTCTACAAGTTGAACCACTCCATTTTAGTCAAAATTGAGACTAGGGCGTTCACTGTACTCTAAGGCAGTTTTTCCTTCAAATTTACATGAAATACCAAATCTAGGTGCATGAAAGAAACTTATCTTGTTCTTCAATTGAATTTTAGATACATAGGTATATTTTCCATCTATATAACTCCATATTACAACTTATAAAACAATTTTTGGAGCTACAGGGATACTTGGGCGTGCATTTTAATTTTGTCACTTAGTCTCTTTTGAACAACAACCCTGTTTAAACTTGCAATTAAAAAATAAACACCATGAATTGGTATAATGTGATAAAATGCACCCTCAACAACTTGAAAAACTCAAATCTAAGGTATAATACAACTTTGGGTTACCTTTTACTAACGAGTTGTGCATTTCCAGGGTTTTACTAGGCATCTCTTGCCTATTTTTGCACTAAAGTTTTTTTTTTGACTGAAAAATGCAAAAATGACCATCCTTCGATTCATAAAAATTCTGTGAATCTTTATGCATATAAATCATCATTTTTGTAGTGTAAAGTTTAGACCTTGCAGTTTCATATAGAAAACTTTAACAATTTGGCCCTTTGGTTTTACAAGACAATTTTTAACCTTTATGCGCATCACATAGTTTTTTGTATGAAAATTCCAATATAATGTTATAAATAGATGAAAAATCACAAACTACACCTTTTGCAAGTTGAACCACTCAATTTGAATCAAAATTGATACTAGGACGTGCATTTTACTTTGACTCAGTTTTGCATTCAAACTTACATGAAATCCCAAATATAAGTTCATGAAACAAACCTCTCATTTTTTTCAATTGAAATTTAGAAGCACGGGACAGGTCGCGGCTTGACGGTTCCAACACGCCCCTCCTGCGAATACGCGATCTGGAGCATCTCTCATCTTCCAAGGCGCGATTCGGCGGTTCCAGCGCACCCTTTTGCGCGCACGCGTTCTGCAGCAGAGGTAGCCTACGGTGGCCGTCGCCCTGCCAAGATGGCTTCAATGCCGACTTCCGAGACTGAGGAGGATCCCTTGGAAGCCTTCAAAGCATTAGTTCGCTCTGCAGGACCTAAACCCAAGCCTCCTCTTCCGTCTAAGTTTGTTAAGAAGATGGAGGAGATCCCTTCTCTGGAGCTTTCCCCAGAACAGCCATGCAACCTTGCCCTCTATCTGGCAGAAAAGGCCCTCGTCAGAAAGTTTACGGGGTTATGGCCCAGCCCCAAAACGGTAGAGGCCTGGATTGAAGAACGATGGAGGCCGCTGATACAGGAAAAAGTTTCCCTAAGTGCAGTAGGCAGGGGCTTTTTTGTCTTCAGTTTCTCAAGCAAAGAGGACCATGATCTAATTTTCAGATCTGGACCATATTTCATGGGGACGAGAGGCTTGTTCTTAGCCCCCTGGACTCTTGACTTCAATCCCGGAGATGAGATCACCGCAGCCCCTGTTTGGGTTAGGCTGCCTTACCTCCCCATACATCTCTGGGCGAGAAGCTCTCTAGAGGACATTGGAAACAAGCTT